>JARVZY010012385.1:0-10975 GCA_030686995.1 Artemisia argyi | reverse complement strand
ACTATTGTTTTAATACAAACTTATGAACTCACCAACCTCATGTTGACACTTTTTAGCATGTGTTTTCAGGTATTAAGCAATGACACGCTACAGGAGGTTTTGGCAGGGCATGACATGGTCATAGAAGACTCTGATTTACATTTGGGGACCGTTTAAACTATTTTAAGGGCCTACTTCCGCACTACCATTAAAAATGTAAATTCAACATTTTTGATTAAGCTATTTTATTCTAAATGATTCAAGTGAAAACCATTTTTTGAACTTGTGTTGTAATACCAATTGAGTTACACCCCAGCTACATGTATGCTTCCGCTGGACCCGATTATGGGGGTGTGACACTGGGAGCAGTCACCTGTATGTTTTCTTAGAAACAAACTTCTCACATATAATCTTAAAACAAATTTCGTGTGAGTATAGGCAATTCATAAGTATTCATATGATAGAGTACGATAATTAATCACTCTTACTCTACCTTTCCCACATAAAAGTAAACCTCATCCTACGCCATACACTGAAACAACAAATCAAACTACATCACTCTAGTCCTCATAAGTAACCACACCTCTTCATCGACACCACTCCAACATATAACACAGATAGAACTTCGGGACGAAGTTCCCGTATGGGGTAGAGACTGTAACAATTCACATTTTCAGGTTAATTACTATTCCCAAAAATTTCACTATTCATTTTCCGAAATTTGATTTTTATTTCATATTCTCGTGTGATAAATCATTTCCATGGCAAAATAAAAGTTTGACACTCATCAGATCATTTTCGCGAAAGTTATTAAGGAACTACACGTTTTAGGGTAAAACGTCATTCAAAAATCCTACGCACAACGAAACTCGACCGCGTTAATTTTCCCCGCATCAGAAAAATGTTTGATACACTCATGATTTATTTGAGAATTAATCATGACTGAGAAAAATGTGACCAAATAAACCTCTGCCGTGAGAAACAAGAATTTTCGTTTTTAAGCACTTTTACTTAGCCTCAACCTTAGCCCATACCTGCACCACGTTTCTAAGACAATTTGAGTTTTCACATTTTTGGAAAAAGTCAACATATTTTTCCCTCCTCCTTTGACCAAAAATCATTCCTTGATTTTTAGGCTTACGGTTTATGTCTAAAAGACATTAAATACCAACCGAAACTAGACTGAGCCCAGTCTAGACATTATAAGTCATTTTAAATCATTATTATCGTATTAGAAAAGTAACATTTTTACTTTTCTCACTTTTACGCAATATTCGTACGTTTTACGTATTATGCGTTTTAGACCCGTGTTTCCAGTTTTAGCAGGGTTTTAGCACCCCAATGGAACCTACCACTCATTTTATATTTTATTATGGAGTATATTGACATGTTTAACCATTCTTTCAAGTTCCACATTTTTACGATACCCGGTTTTACATTTTGAGGCTTAATCATTTACGGTTAGCATTTTACGGAGTCAAAACTAGTCACATAAGTAGGATAATATCATCACAAACCAACTCATCCCCCCTTATCCTTATGAACCGCCATAGGGGGGGGGGATTCACCTCACACATGGCTTGATCTCATGCAAAGAACTCTAGGATGATTACATGTGTTGAACTTGCTCTTCAAGGTTTGACTAGTCATACATGTAACCTCCTCAATTCACTATAAAATACCCTCTCCTCTCCTCTTCTTTGTACGCCACACATAACACACACAAACACCATCTCTTTAGCAAAATTTCTTCCAAGTTTCATGCAAGATTCAAGTGCTACAACAACATAGAAACCCTAGTTTAGTTTTGATTCATCAAAAATACTTCCAAACCCTATAAACTTTGGTGATTTCTCTTGAGTTTGAATCTACTCAAGTCACCTCAACTTTCATCATCTCTCTTTCAAGAATACAAGTGTAGAAAGATTGCTTGAAGTGACGTAGAGTGAAGCATAAATCAATCAAAGTCCTTACCTTACATGTTACTTACCTTTCTTTAATGAAAGCCAGAAGTTGTAAGCAAACCCTAACATACTTCTTGTTAAATATCATATTCATGCTATTTACATATCATTCATGCTATATTTTGTCTTGTGATTATGTCCATGATGTATAAAAATGGGTAAAACAAGTATTGGTATATATATATGTTAACTTAAGTTATTTAAACAAGTAAACTAGTGACATTTATGGTGAAATCTGACCAAAATGGTATGATTATGATATTGGACAATTACATATTGTAGTAGAGGACTTAACAAGGAAAACATAGCAATTTGAATCACCTAAAATGAGTATATGAGTAAAAAGTTGTGACCATTTGAAATTACCAAAACTTTACGGCAAAAACTGCCAAATGTTTCTGTAACAGAATTAAACACGAAAAAAGAGGCCCTTCTGGTCCGATTCATGAAAAAGTTAAAGCACAAAAGTTGTCCGGAATTACGTTTTCTTCAAAAACTCAGGAGCAAATATCCAGAAAACCAATAACGAATGAGATTTTGTTCAGTTTCTTAACAGCTATTTTATATACCAAAGTTACTATATAATAGTTATGGTTTAATAAAACCAAGAGGTCTAATGATCTAAATTCAAGACCACAACCATGGCTAAAGCCAAGGTTGAGTCTCAATACCATGGAACAATGACCAAGGTCACGGCGAAGCCATGACTAAAGATCATATAAACTTACCTAGACGAAAACATGAGCTAAAGAGTTAACGATAACTTAAACATGCAATTTGGATCTACTCCATCTAAAGAACCATGAGATCTTACAAGTAATTGTCATACAAGATTTAAGAAACTCATTCTAATAACAATCTTCATGTAAAAGTAAACTTTCCTAAGTTTATTCAAATATTGGACATGTAACTTTTCGGATCAAAACTTATATATATATATATATATATATATATATATATATATATATATATATATATATATATATATATATATATATATATATATATATTATCAAATACTACAATAGTAGGGAGCCTCATGTGAGGGGTTCATTAAGTAAGCCGTCGAGATGAGTTTTGGATTTACGAATTAAAGTGTCCTGGCTCCTCGAACGTTTACTACATGACTTCTGAATTATGTCGGCCCGAACGGTAGTAAGCGATATATAAACTATACATGTTTCATAAACCATTTCTTTTCAAAGACTTACACTATACTAAGTACTACATCATGGACTAAATGCAAGACATATATATAGGCAATTCTTCATATTCTTTACTCCAATCCTAAGTCGCAACATTCTATTATAGGTTGCTCGTAGAAACCTTCGTGATTCGACCATCACATTCACTACTTGCTATATAACTTAAGGTGAGTTCATAGCCCCATTTTCCATTACTTAATTGTTTTACAAACCCTTGGGGGGAATACATGCTATTTTAAACCGAACACAATGCTTTGAAACTGTATGCTACCTGATTGTTTTATTATTACTAAGTACCATCATTGCTAAAACCAATATCCCATATCATAAACCATTTAATCATTAGTATTAGTGAGCGTGAATATTGTGAATAGGCCTATTGGGATTGAGGAATCCCATTTGTATTGACTAAATTCAAGCAAATGCACTATATTTGAGATTTAGGTATGACAGCAAAGTACCTACCGGGATAACTCCGCCGATTGATATTGGTACCCGTTAACGTTTTGGTGTCATGAGCTTAGTGAATAATAATAACTGTTTTGTTTTCCAACCATTGGTGTGAGTCTATAGCTCACACTACCAACATATTGTGTTCAACCATTAAACAAACTCTATGAATATCACTCAACCTTTGTGTTGACCTTTTAAGCATGTATTTCAGGTCCATGATGATCAAGGATGGCACGGAAGGGCACGGATATTCAAGAGGGCTATAAATTTTATTATTATTCGAAAACTCATTTAATGTAATTTGTAAACATGGAACCATATGGGACCTCATTTTGTAATCTCTGATATTTATATAATTTGAATGATAAATCTTTTAAAACGACTCAATTAGAGTTCGTTTTCTATTATTGTGACTGTTGTGCCGTCGAGTAACACCTAGTTTGAATTCCGCTGCATCCATGAATTGGGGGTGTTACAGATAGATTGTGGCATCAGAATTGAAGTGATCGTATGGATGACAACGATGGAGATGAAAAGGGGGTCGGAGCTTAAACAATTAGAAAAAAGCTTAGGACGTAGAAGAAGTTTGACAGCTGTAGTTCTATTAGGACCTTTGAGTTAAACCAACTCATTTTATAATGCTTCTATAAATCCTTTTGTGGATTTCAGAACGGGCGTAGTGGATTCTTCTAAAGAATCTTCACGAGGATCACTCGGAAATCCAGCCAGAGTTAACATCACGCCAGCTCTGAAAGCCGGTTGAACAACTCAAGTATCATGTGTTGATACATCGACGAGTTCGGTAACAGGTACTCTGTGGGAGCCTGGTTAGTTACCAATTACCAAGGAAGAGAAGGCCCCATCACCATCATCATCACCGGTACCAACAACACAAGAAGAAACAACAACATGAACAACAACAACAACAACAACAACAACAACAACAACAACAATTCCTATATCAAAGGTACCATCAATTGTAAAAACTCTTACATCATCACCATCCACAGTGAAAACTACCAGACACTTACCTCTCATATTACAACATATGCAACATCAACAACACTCATTCCAACTGCTCCAAGGAAGAAATACAAAGAACTTTTCGGTATCATTGAAGGTTTCATCTGTATCTGAACCCTATTAAAACCCCATAGAAATAACGAACAAAACAAACTTGCCAAAACCAATCTCGAAACCTTCACCAGGATAATCCTGAGTGGGGGAAAAGGCATACGAGATTAAGATCTTCAATAGCTGCTGGTACTACAATCATGGAACAATCTACATCATCTCACCAACAATCACAAAAACTCTCATGCTCATCAAAACCTGTTGAAGATGTCGAAGAACATTCCATAAAATTAATTCCGAAAGATGTTTTTGAGATGTTGAGCAAGAAGATGAATGTGTAGTAGCTGAAGTGTATTTGGCAAAGTTACAAGAAGGGGGAATAAAGTCAAAGCAGGAGTTGGAGATAGATGGGTCAGTTGCAGAAGATAAGGAGTTAGTGGTGCAAGATGAAAACCCAATGGTTGAAAAGCCCGAGGAAGTATCATCTGCATATGGTAAGTCTGCTGTTGAAAGTAACGAGGAATATGACAAAAGGGCTAAAACATTAATACAAGATATCTTCTAAAAATGAATGAACTACAAAAGATTAGAAGATAAAACAATCATCTGATAATTGATGTGTTTAATGCCTCATCTACATGGGAATCGTGTAATCCAGAAGACTTTGACCATAATTTTATGAGAGATATCTTAAAGAAAGTCAAAGCTCACGTTACTCACCAGAACATCCTAATTGACGTTGGAAGATTTGTTGGATCTGATGTTCTTCAAGCAGCTAGAGATGGATGTTGAATATCAAGCACTGATGAGTAGAGTTTTGCAGAGGATATATGATAGATTGGAACTTTGAGCATTATAAAAATGCTTGAAACAATACATGAAGCTCGAAGATACAAAGACTGGTTGCCTTACATCGGAAGACCCCATGGTCTACCCTTTGGGGGAGATTGTTGAAACATAAAAGAGTTTAAATCATGATACAGGGGCTTCCATGAAAATATGATTAGGGAATGTTGTAATATGTTGGAACATTGTGATACCGAGCATCTAATTACTTGTCTTCAAGGATGCTGCACACCGAGCTCAGAGCAAAAGATTAAAGCCGAGGTTTATTCAGAAGAGAGAGCTTCAAGGTTATCATCAGCGTTTGTTGAAGACATCAATGTTTACTAATCTAGACTACATGTATTTAGGGGGAGATTGTTGGAACAAATAAATACAAGTAGTTTACTAGATTAGATATTTCAACCCCGAGACACTTGTATAGTCTCGGGGGGAACGAGAATGTTGTGGTATCACAACTTAACTTAGGAAAGGTTGGGAGGTATCTCAACTTATGCTATGTACTAGTATAAATACTCCCTACTAGCTTCACTAGTAGGGGTGTGTTCTCATAATAAAGAAATATCTTTCTACACCACTCTCTTCCTTCTCTCTACTTTCTCTCTCTAACACCACCACCATGGGTGTGTTTGCCTATTCCGGCCGACCACCTGACACCATCAATATCAACCTAAACTAGTGTTAGATTTTTGATACAACACTTTTCATTTGTATTTCTTTAGGATTAACTCAATAAGAACTTAACTGTTATACTAGGATTCACCATGATCTTTTTAGCATAATTCCTAGCTACCCGGTTGCTTGTTATTAAGGTACCATATTCATATGTCCTAGAACATACATGCCTATCATTCAGGGTTTTGATTTGAAAAGATTTCTCTTCTTGCATCCAAGATGCCCATAATCTAAATGGGCATTTCTTTTCTTTATTACCCCTTGAACATTTAACTAACAGTCTCTTACGATTGTTTACACTGTAATATAGCTTATAACCATTAGCCAAGGCATAGTATGCAAGTGCTCTTTTCAGTTGCTCAGGACCCTCATACCTTTCACCTAATTATGGTCTCATGAACTTACATTTTACATTAGGATCATGGATTGGCCAGTGATCACCCAACATATCTTGATCATTTACTTTTTTAGGAACATAGTCTTTTTCAGAAGTAAAGTCATCTTTAGGCAAACCATTGTAAATTATAGACAAAAAGTTGTTACCAAAAATCTTAGAAGCTTTTTTCTTTGGGGGAGGTTCTACTTTCTTAGTCCTAACATCCAAAACCTCATCCTCCCCATCTGACAAATGGTCCAATGATGCAGTGCCACTCTCTTCAAAACTACAATACTCATATACATTATAATCAGCATCATCTAAATCACTTTCACTATAAGAATTATGTTGTTCATTAGTGGTGTCATTTATATCAAACTCAGAATGAGAAGCATATACATGCAAGACATGATCATTATCAACACCACACTGAACAAAAAAGCATCAAAGTCAGCATTTGATTTTAGAGGTTTTAATCCTAAATGAAACTCTAAGCCAGACACCAAATAAAACAAACACTTCACCTCACCTATACATTCAGTTTCCAAAAGTTTCACAAAGCCTAGCAAGTCTAATGCAAGCAGATCCACATTTGAATTTCAGATAGAATTTCATAATCATAAGAAAGAGGATCTCTTACAAATACACCACCACTATGATATTTTATTAAAAATGTGGATGACTGTGCTCATGATGCCATCTGAAACATGATGAAACAATAAACATTGTTAATTTCAAAAAATCCTTAATTTACGAAGAAAACCCTAATTTATTAAACCTTAAATAATAAACGACTGTTGAAAGAAAACAAAGATTAAGTAATCAGAGACTGATAATTTACCTTTTTGGAGAAGATGGCAACTGATAACGCTTAAATTATACATGTTTTTAGGTGCGTTATTGTTAGTTTTGTGCATCATATTTGGTCATATTTGTATTTATTTGTTACTTAATCATGAAAAAGTGTTTATACAAGCAAATGTAGCCAAGAACAGGAAAAAGTGATGAAAAGATGAAGAAATGAAGTGAATATGCACAATTGGAGATTTTCAAGATGGAAACGAGTGAAGAATCACATAAGGACTCAAGGATTTGATAGATTCAAGATTTATACGATCATATGTCAAGAAAATATCAAGTTCTATGGAAGAAATCAGTACCAAAATGAAGGAGAAAACATGCGACAAAGAAATACAAAGAAAAGACAAAAAGAAAGGATACAGGATCAATCTATCCGATCGGATGGAACCCGTATCCGATCCGGATAGATTGAACCTAAGCATCCATCCGATCGGATGGATTGACGTCTGATCGGATGGATGAAGCTTCAGTTACAAAAACTCATTTAATGGCGAATTTATTCCTCATTATTATTGGTGGCTGATCATTTCTAGCTCATAAATCCTGGAGAACGTTTTTACTTGAAGAATAAGTGTATTGGAGGCTATAAATTAGTATCCAATGCTAGATACAAAGTGTACCAATCCAAACCTTAGCAAAGGCTTACACTAAGCACTTGCTATCTCATTTTAATTGCCTGAAAGGTTACTATAACATTAGAAACGTCCAGGAAACTTTGAGTTAAAGTCTCAAGAGATTGGTTCGAGTGTGGAGTGGTTTATTTGTCTTAGTAGTCAATTGGAGGAGCGTGGTTGCTATAGTGCCACAATTTTAGTTCTTGTAATTCTCAAGCTAGGTACATCTTGTTTATTTACAATGAATTATGGTTACTTTAAGTTTAATAAAAGTTTTGTTTACTACTTGTGTTTGAATATGATTGATATGGAGTAATTTGGTATGTACTTATGTGAATGATGTAGTTAGTCATGGAGTATTCTTTTCTTTAAAAAGGTGATGCATGAAAGGTCTTCTTAATTTATGAATTTGTTGAGATAATATCTAATCTTGCTTAATTTGTTGATAAAAACATCTTTGGGGAATATTGGCCGAAAGGGTTTTCTTAATGTTTTTATTCCAAAAAGTTAGTGCACGAATTAGTATGGGATGTGATGTGTGACAAACATCATGTTTACTCTTTAAAATGGATTTGAGAAGATTTCATCACGAAATAAGGCCGAAAGGATTCGTAAGAATTCATAAGGAAAGAATTGTTTTTAAACAACATTGTTTTAACGGAATTGTTATTCTAGTTGTCTTAGGCCGAAAGGAAGTAACTAGATGATTGAATTCTAGTAATGATTTTACATGATAAACACCATTGATTGTTGGTCATTCATATAAAAGTTGTGCATTATAACAAGTTTACACCAAGCTTAACATGAATACTCCAAATGATTTATTATAGCATTTCACATGAGTATATGTTTTAGATTATTTGGTTACTTGAACAATTTGAATTTTTACTAATTAAGGATTGACAACCCTTCTTTTACAAACTAGTTTTATAAATTTAAAACTTGTACACACCGTGAGCACACATCAACAACCATAATCAAACTTTATTTGAACACTTTTGATTCTTTAGATCTAGGGTTTGGGATTGGGATGTGTGTGTAAATGGTTTGGGAAGAGTGTGTTTTGTTGGGATCATTTAACAAATAAGCACTGTATACTTAAAAAAATAAACGGATGTATTATTAAATTATAAACAGATTTAAAAAATGCACGTCACGTAGGATTTTCACCAGTAACTCTAGGTTACCCAAAACACAATAACAACATTAACCAGTCATACTAAGGGCCTGTTTGTTTCATTTTTCTATTAAGTCGTGTTAATTAAGAGATGACTTAATGCAGACAACATCAGTTTTATTACTTAATATTTTAAGTCACATTTCTCTATTAAGTTATAAACAAACAGTTTTTATATTACTTAATAAATTCAGTTTTTTTTTCATATTAAGTCAATTAAGTCGATTTCAAACACCACCTAAGTTAAGTAACATGGATGACAGGTTTGAAACTATATTACCTTAGAACAATATTCACACAAAATTTAGTAACATCTTTGTACAATAATCTTTTACTCTAAGAAAAAAGGAGAGAGAAAAAAAATAAAAAAGTTCCTGGCCCTTCTAAGAGCTTTCGGTAACGTAACGCACCTAGGTGCGTTATGCCTTAACGCGGTGCGTTACGTTACCACCTTCCTGCGTTATAAGCAAGTTAACCTGGTGAGTTACGAGTTTAACGTGCGTTAAACTTGAATTTTCAAAAAAAAAAAAAAAAAAAAAAAAAAAAAAAAAAAAAAATCCATTCTAGCCCCCATACTTTTATTAACGTTTACAACGGCTACTTTATTAAAAAACAAATTATTTTCTATGTTTCGTAATATTTATGTTTTTAAATTTTATATGTTTCGTAATTTTTTTTTTTTTAATTCCGTATTGTAATATGTTTAAGAATTAATGTTATGTTTTAAATAAATGAAGTATTTGTTAAAGTTTGGGGTTGAAATTGAAAATAATTGAGGTGAAGATGAGTTAAAGTGAATTATAGGTGAGTTATTATACCACTGTGTTTTTTGATGAGTTAATGTTAAAAAGTTAAAAGAATTACGCGAAAAAAAAAAAAAAAAAAAAAGTGTTTTGGTTGAAATAAATAAATGAAGTGTTAAAAAAAAAACAAACAGGCTTCTTCATCTTAAAATCGGAGGGGGTTGAGATACCGGCGGCAGTATATAACATCTCTTCAGGTTCTTGTTGATTCTTTTCTGTTTTTCAACTTGCAACTGAACTTCCTTTATGCACAAATTTTCTTTTTACGCGAGCCAACTTCCTGAAAAGGGATTTGAGTTTGTGTGGCGGTGGGATTAGTCGGAAACCATTTCAAATGTTCCTGGATTAGTTGCTTGCCTCATGTAATTCGATCTCTTTTCATAATTTGTGTGTATCGGCTCTACACAAAAGCTACCAGTGTACATCCTATTTTAGAAAGAGATATAATTTTAGTTATTTGTCAACATGTTTCTGATTCACATATGGCTGGTAACTTAGATTTTGTGTTTAGCAGGACGTGTTATTTTCTGATTAAATAATTCTTATGATTGTATAAGTTGTTCCTCCGATGGTTTTTATTTTTAAATGCGAAAACTATAACGACAGACAAGTGTAAACTTTCATACATTGGTACTTCTTGTGATGACTTGCCTTTATAATCAGAATACCTTATTCAGTTGTTTGTATGATAATATGTTATGATTTTTTTTTAGCTCAAATGATGATATTGTTCGTATATCAACTACGGATTGCTCTATATCTGCTTCGATAGTATAGATACTATTTCAGTTTATGGAAAAGTAACTTTTTTTCTTTCTAAATTGGTTGCAGTAGAATATACATAATGGGTTTGCCAAAGTTTACACGCCCTAAAGGGGCTCACCAAGAGTTAACTTCTAACCTTTATGTAGCTAATTGCGGTCCAGCTGTTGGACTTACTTTAGATTCTAT
>JARVZY010012384.1:0-11469 GCA_030686995.1 Artemisia argyi | reverse complement strand
GTCTGAACGGGAAAAAAAAGCGGTCTGAACGCTCAAAACGTCTGACCGATTAAGAGGGTTGGTTCGTTAAGAGGCATTAAGAGGCTATTAAAACATTAAAAAAATAATAAAAAATAAATAAAAAAACCCCCACCACCTAAGTGTTTCGTATAACATATATTCATACAACGTAAAAAAATCAACATGTAACTGCATATTATTGTAGCATATAATGATACATTAGTTTTAAGCCTTCTATTTAAGTAAAAGAACAAATTTGTTTTAAGTTTTCATTGTCATTTTTTGGTTTTTTCCTTTATACATTATATAGAAGTATAGATAGATATAAAAAGTTTGATCGGGTATATTGTATACCCTTACTTTAAATGAATATTACAAAGTTTAAAGATAACATTAATTAATTGGTTCTAGGTCAAACTGTCAATCTGCAAAAAAGAAAAAGTGGTAATAGTCGTGTTTTCCTTAAGCTTTGTGTTTTTTGCTGGTGGACAATTATTTTGAGACAGAAAGAGTATAGTTTTATTGTATCTTTTGAACGACGAATGGTTATGTACTTAAAATTTATTAGCTTCATAGCTATGTTGCAATTAAATCATATTGATAACAATTTTAAAGTGTAATATTCATTTTCTTATGGCTTACAAAACTTAAAACGTTTGCATGATAATGGTACGCTTAAAAATTTGAATTAGTTCAATAACAACTAACACAATGGCAAAAAAAAAATAAATGAAAACGAAAGTGTGTTTATGATTGTGAAAAAGGATGCTCATGCTCAACAAAGATATAGCTCGACCACACTCTAATTCTGTAACTACAACATGGTTTGATTTTAACTGCCTTGTGCCATAATTACAAAATAATTGACTGAACACGAGAAACTCAAATATACGCAGTAAAAAACTTTGAAATATGACAATTATAAAAAAAACGGCATCATAATCTATTAATCTTAATTCATCCTTGTTATAAAAATTATCACGATAAAAATAAAATTTTATTTTCAACCATATACGAATATGTCTATCAAAATGTTTGTGTGTTGCTCTACTCCCATGCAATGTGAGAATATTCCTCACCAAATAGTTATGGTTCAAGTTCTATCTAACATTTATAACACATTTGTGATGTATATAATGCATTGAACATTAATTGACATGCCTAACTGTTATACCTAAATGTATGACTAATCTTATGTGACAACATCCTTTCACAACCAATAAATCATTGCCAGCTATGTTGATTTAGGCACAAATATAATTATATTTTTAAACATCTCAATCATTTTCCTGTAAATTTAAGCCGTTCATACAAAAAGCTTAAACAAAGATCCGTGAAGCTGTATAAACATGTCTAGAAGCTTACAACAAAGTATAAAAGATCAGGGAGTGTACATAACACTTAACAATACTCCAAGGTCCAAAACAACACATCCACCAAACCAAACAAAAACCCTAAAAACAAAAAACCAATCTCAGCCGTTGATCTGAAGCCTTTTTTAAGGTTTATGTTCTTCATCCCTCATAACCCATTTTCCTTCACTGCCTCTGTAACCATTCACTCACAGAAAATCAATCATGGTAATAGACATTCTCATTTCTCTTAGAAACTTACATTAATCAAAGATCTGTTTATGTTTTTTTATTATATAGGGCGTTTGGATTAGCTTTTTTAGCTGGCTTATGGGCTTATTTGATTTTGGAAAAGCTGATAAGCTCACTTTTTGGAGCTTATTAAGTTTAGATTATTGGCTTAAGCCAATAATGTGAAGTTGATAAGATCATAAGCTTCAATAAGTGAGCTTATTGGCTTTTCCAAAGTCAAATAAGCCCATAAGCCAGCTAAATAAGCTGATCCAAACACCCCAATAGTATATGAAAAAATAAATTGTATATTGTTTACTGTTTGATTGTTTATGTGTTTATTTATATGTTTTTTTGTGTAGAAAAAAAATTGGTTAAATGTGTTGTGGAATTGTTTTTGGGTTTATTTGTTTTTATGTGAATGGTTTGGATATTTGATTTGGTAAGAAAAGGAAAAGGGTTTGAGTGTTTGATTAAGGGGGTGTTTGGAGTAGCTTATTTTTTTTTGGCTTATGAGCTTATTTGAAACTGGAAAAGGCTTATGTGCTTATCAACTTGTTAAGCTCATAAGCAGAAAAAAGTAGGATTATGATTTATGAGCTTTTATAGTTTCAAATAAGCCTATAAGCCCAGAAAATAAGCTTATCCAAACACCCTTAAACTGATTATGAGATTTTGGTTTTAAGTTAAAATCACTCTGATCAGGTCTTAGTAAGCTAAATTTTGGTAATAATCGCCTAGGTACTTTGTTTATTTCACACTTTGCAAGCAACTGGGGTTTAGAAAGTTGGCGTGTTTTAGTTTTCTATCACCCTGTGCTTTACATCTGATTATAGATATATGTTTGCAATTTACATAACTAGTTCTTTTTTGCTTGTGGTCTCTTTTTTGAAGGTGTTTGTCAAACCTCAGAAGTCGAGGTCTTACTTCAAGAGGTTTCAAGTCAAATTCAAGCGAAGGAGAGGTATGATTATCGTATTTATTTTTTGCTTTGTCTCATATATATCAATATCAAGCTGTATATAACTTCCATTTATTGATGCAGAGGGTAAGACGGATTATCGTGCAAGGATCCGTTTGATTAACCAGGACAAGAACAAGTACAACACTCCCAAATACCGCTATGTTGTGCGATTTGTATCCTTATTTATTTTTTGAGTATTTTGTGATGTGCACATATAATCGTGATTTTGAGGGCCAACTCTTCATAGGATTGGTCCAGTTAAGCACATATAATGTGCTTATTTGGCGTTACAAACTTGCAATAGTTAATTTGTCAAAAAACTGTTATCCAAAATTTATTGTTTTTGTCTAATTTCATATTATACTTTTCTGTTTAAAATAGTTTACTTCATGAATTTCCTTAACAATTATGCTAGACCAACAAGGATATAATTGCACAAATTGTATCTGCTAGCATTGCTGGTGATATGATTCTTGCATCTGCTTATGCTCATGAGCTTCCTCAGTATGGGCTTAAAGTTGGACTGACCAACTATGCTGCAGGTACTTATTTATTATTTTATTTGTTTTTTTTTTTCTCGTTAATTAAAATTGTTTTAGATGTGGTATAAATATATCCTGACTTTTTGTTATGGTACTAGCTTATTGTACTGGACTTCTGTTGGCTCGTCGAGTTTTGAAGAAGCTTGAGATGGATGAGGAGTATCAGGGAAATGTTGAGGTATGTAAAATGAGTTTTACCATGTCTATTGGTCTTTGTTATATGGATCAAGTTATCATTAAAGTGATTTTATTTACAGGCGACAGGTGAAGATTTCTCGGTTGAACCTGCAGAGAGCCGAAGGCCGTTCCGTGCTCTTCTAGATGTTGGTCTTCTCCGCACAACCACTGGAAACCGTGTTTTTGGTGCCCTCAAGGTACATGGCTGTCCTTGTGTGTTTTACGATCATGATCTAGAATTTTCTATAGAGGTGTTTTACGTTTTATGTATTTTTTTTGCAAATTTATTGCAAACTTACTCGCCAAATAAAATATATCATCAGGTGTAAAGTTTGACATGTTTTAGTTTATTTTCATTGTCTAGAATCTCAAATTGTTCAAACGTGTAAAGCTCATAAACGTAGTTTGAAGTGGTATAAATGGGTCGAAGTAACTGATGTCTATTCAATACAACATTTGTGTATATATATCTTGGAAAATCAAACAAAAATGTTGGTGGGTCGAATCAAACCAACCTATTCTGACACATGTTAAACGTTCATTGTTCAAACTCGAACTTGTTTCCTGACCCTCTTGTCTAATGCGGCTTTGCATTTTGAATGTCTCAGGGAGCACTTGATGGTGGAATTGACATTCCTCACAGTGAGAAGAGGTTTGCCGGATTCAACAAGGATGGGAAGCAACTTGATGCTGAGGTTCACCGCAAGTACATTTATGGTGGGCACGTTGCTGCCTACATGAGGGTACGTATACGATAATCTTTTAGTTACAAAAGTCATATGACCAGATATTAATAATCTAAATCAGAGTATTTGTGCTTCAACTAAATATTTTCAAAATGGATGCAGACTCTAATGGAAGATGAACCAGAGAAGTATCAGACTCACTTTTCTGAGTACATTAAGGCTGGGGTTGAACCAGACAGCATCGAGGAAGTTTACAAAAAGGTGCATGCTGCTATTCGTGCTGATCCTAACCCAAAGAAAACTGCCAAGCAGCCACCCAAGGAACACAAAAGGTAACAATTTCTTTTGCTATTATTTATATTCAAATAGGTAGATTTGGGTTAAGTCTTACTTCTAACTGGTTAAAATGTGCTAAACACAAATTAGCTAGTAAATGGGTCTTGTGGGTTGATTGTGCTGGAAATTTATAAAGTGCAATTTTCAATACGAAAGGCATTCTACATGCTCTTGTTTTTACCTGAACCAGACCTGCTAATAATCGTCTAAAACACATCATAATTCAAGCTAAATGGGTTTTTAGATGCTATGTTACGACTAGATACTAAAAACATTGTGATCACTATCTTATGGTCGTTTTGTTTATTGTGTTAGGTATAACCTCAAGAAGCTGACTTATGATCAGAGGAGGCAAAAGCTTATTGAGAGGTTGAATGCTTTGAATGCTGCTGCTGGAGCTAATGATGATGAAGATTCAGACGACGAGTGAAAATCTAGTGATGGTTATTTTGCATGTTGAGATATTTAGGAAGAAGAGAACAAGAGTTTGGCGACTTCAGTTTTGTTGGTTTTTGTTGATTCGGGAACATCAGTTGAATGTTTAATATTTTACTTAATATGGCAACTATTTTGCTACAAGATGTAGGTGTGCATTTCTTTTTGGCTTATATTGTTAAAGTTGCAAATCTCCATTATACTCAACCAACCTAAAAGTAATTCGGTAAATAATTTTTTAAAGAAAAGTAGGGTTCCTTGAATAATTAAAGAACCAACTCAAGATCAGCCAGTTTGAAATGGTTTGGCAAATCTCTATAAAGTAAAATGGTTTGTAAAGGCATGTGTGGTTCCGAAAGAAAAATTAAGAGTAATATTATATTACTCTTAATTAAAAACTAGTTATAATACTTGTGCACGCATATGGTTTTTAAAATTTTGATTTGATTATTTATTATTATCGATTAAGAAATGAACCATTTAACATGTTTCAAATAGTTTTACTTAGTGGACTAAAGATAAAAAATCATATGTATATATGTTCTAATCTACATATTATTTTAGAAGAATGCTTTTGGATTAAATATTATATTTTATTATTAAAGCAAAATCACATGATAATACTTGACTTGCATGAGATGTTAGTAATATATGCTATTAGTTTTGCAAACCCGTGCTATCAATTTATGATGTGTTTTGTAATTGTGGTATTTCTTTTACTTATATTTTCGTTACATATTTTTTCTTTTTTTGATTTAGGAGTTGATTCTTATCAAATAAAGATTGTGATTCATGCATTTTTTTTGATAATTTAAAGAAAACAACTTCTATATTAAAGAATGACTATCTAACCGATATGTTTTTGTTTGGTTTTTTTAATAATTAGCTTTGTATAACGTTTTTAACTGACAGGGATGTTGAGTTTGAGGTTGATATTGTTGTTTAACTTTAACTATTAATATTATGTTGTACAAAATGTACAAATTTAGTGGCACATAATGAGCGTTGATGAAGTTAAAATATGCTCCGTAAAGTTTTTAAAATGTTTTTATGGATATCCGTATATAAGTTTTAAATAACAATTTTATGAGTCGTTATAAGTAGAATCACTTATATTTATTTTCATATCACAGTAACTCATGCTTACCATTTGATATTTATATTCCCGTTACTAATAATTTAACCGTATTTCAAATCCGTGTACGCATAAATTAAACTTTTATATAGTAACATGAGTCCTTATTAAAAAAATATTCTAATAGATGAAAGTTTAAAACTAACATTAGATTAAAAAATAATAAAATATTTAACGTATATTAAAACTAATTCGCATATTTACTAAATTTATTTTAATGGATGAAAGTTAAAAAAAAAAAAAAAAAAAAAAAAAAAAAAAAAACTTATACTATTACTCATGTTATTTTAAACAAAGTTAACATTATAAAGTATGGGGTATAAAATGTAGACTAAGGATCAAATGAGAAGAATCCTTAAAATAAAAAAGATGAGAAATAACTATAACTACACATTAGAGATGCATTAGTTTGAATTAGATGCATCCCTAATCTTTTAGATGCATCATAATATATTTTCTAGCTAAAAATTAGATGCGTATACATATATTAGATGCATTTCATCAAGTTAGACGAATCTTATGTATTTTTCGTTCTCTACAGGTCAAATTTGTTGCTAGTACTACTTTGCTTCGTTTTTACTTCAAAATCACCTTTAAAACTAATTGTGATGCATCTAAATGAATAGAGATGCATCTAATTCAAATCGATGCATCTCAAATATGCGGTTATAGTTATTTCTCATTCTTCTCATTTTAAGTTTTCTTCTCACTGGATCTTTACCCATAAAATGTAAGGGGTTAATTGTTTATTATCTAAAGTTATTAAAAAAACATGAAGACTTATAATTTTACACTTAACTCTAATATATTTAAAATTCAATCACTAAGGTTTTATTAATTACCTCCTCTTTTCTTAAGTTTTTATTTTCATAAATTTGACACCTATATTTTTATGTGTTTTTTTATCAATCAAATTCTCCGCCAAATTTATTAAAATTTGACCAAAATCAATTCAATTTTGACTTTTTATTGGCCAATCATATGGCTTGATTTCACTTATGTGTCAAAATCGAGCTCTCCTATTGGCCCAATTTTTTTTTCAATGAGAAGGGTTTTGCAAAAACACTCTGAAATGATGTAATTCTTGTATTATATAAAAGATTATTTATATTTAATTAAACGGGTTAAATGGGTTAAACGGGTCGACCTACTAACACGTTTAACCCATTTTACTCGTGTAATATGCTAATTTTTATATATAAAACGGATTAAATGGGTCAACTCGAAACCCGTTTAACATATTTAACCCATGTAACCTATTTAACATGTCAACCTAAGTATATATACGGGTTAAATGGGTCAGGTTCAGGTTAGGGATTTCTGACCCGCCAACCTGCCAACCTGAACCCGCCAGCCCGAATTGCCACCCCTAGACTAATATATACACCATTCTTCTCGAAATTGCACCCAAAATACATGCCTAGTTATTCACAAAAATTAAATACATCACTTTCTTTCTCCATGAGTTCAAAATATTCCATACTCAGGACTTAATACAAGCTTAGTTCTTCACAAAAATTAAACATATCACTTTCTTTCTAATACTATGAGTTCAAAATATTCCATATTCTGGACTTTCTTATTCAAAATACTGTGAGTTCTATTAGAAAGACTGACTTTTAGATAACTTATTTAGGAAGGAGCCATCGGAATAGTCTTTCAAGGCAACTGCCAAGTGAGCCAGTAAGCCGGTAATAGTCACCCAGCAAGCTGGGCCGTTCTTGCCAGTTCAAGTACGAGACTTCGGTGTGGTAGTACTATAACGGTTTTGACACATAACGGTCCCCACTGTTCGCTTTTTGAATCACTCAAGGTCCTTTTGATTGTCTTCCGTCAATCAATGTCCGTTATCTACCAAATATGCGTTTTTTACTATGAGGGCGTAATAATCATTTCAGATATTAAATAATTTATAGTATTGAATTTCACTCGTCTACCACCTGACATTATTTTGTCTCTTCTCCCTATAAAGCTCGTCTACCTCCTTATCAATATTAGGGGTGGCAATTTGGGTCGGGTTCATGTTAGCTGGTTCGGGTTGTCAGGTTGGCGGGTCAGAAAACCCCAACCCAAACCTGACCCATTTAAATCATCGGGTCAGTTATGTCAACCCTAACCTCTTAACACATAACCCGAGCCTAACCCATTTAACCCGTGTATATACTTGGGTTGGCGGGTTAAATAGGTGACACGGGTTGAATAGGTTAAACGGGTTTCGGGTTAACCCATTTAACCCGTTTCTTATATAAAAGTTGCCACATTACACGATTTAAAAAGGTTAAATAGGTCGACCCGTTTAACCCATTTAACCTTTATAATAAAATATAAATATTTTTTAATTTAAGAAAAAAATCTTAAACGGGTTGCGAATCGACCAACTTAATTTATTCCCAACCCGAACTTGACCTGTTTAATAAACGGGTTAGCGACTCAAACCTGACCCGAAATCTATTTAACCCGAAATCTATTTAACTCAACCCGAACCTGTTAATTTTCGAGTCGGGTTTCGTGTTGGGTTAAAAATTGCCACCCCTACTTATCATCACTCATCCCCAAACTTTCATCTCTCCAAGAATCTTATCCCTTACCTTCCTTCATTCGCATTTGAAAAAAAATGGTGCGTTGTTGGTGCAAGAGACAAGCTGTTATTAGAACCTGCTAGAATAACACGAACGCAGGACGCAGGTTTTTTACTTGTCCTCATCAGGTTAGGACATTTATAATTATTTGATGTTTAAGTTGTAAGCTTCATGAACAATAACAATGGCGATTGTGTTTATTTGGTAACTTTTCATAATCTGTTAAGAGTGCATGTACGATGTACATTCCATTTTATTGGTTGGTTTGATCCAACCATAAAACTCTTTTGATGTCTTTGTTTTTAGCTTAGTGTACAGTAATAGTGACGTTTTTATATATTAGCTAACTTGTCATGTTTAATTTTAGGGTTTGACTTGCAGAGTTGCAGGTTTATTGGCATGTTAGACCCAGCCATGTGTCCAAGGTCAACAGTTATAATACCAGGTCTGTTGAGGTCAAAGAATGAGATGGAAGCAACCTTACAGTCAAGCCAAAGTGACCTATTAAGGTGGAAAAATGAATACGAAGTGGCACTGCAATCGTGCCAAAGACACATTCTTACTCAATTAAGAGGAGAATGTGTGGAAATGGAAAAACTACTATGTCATTTCTTGGTTGGTTGCTATAATTTTATTGGTGTTCTTTATCTAAGTGCAGGTAGTTTGGTTGATCCATTGGGTTACATTGTGTTTTGTATTATGGGACAACTTGTAGTGGTAAACTGGTAATGGTAAGTATGTAGGTAAGATGGTGTAGAGAAGATTGATGTATTTTGTTTCCCTTTGTATGAAAATGGTACTTATCTATTTATTGCAAACGAAACATTTTAAAATGTTTGGCCACAATGTGAGATCATGCAAAGGTAGCAAGTGACCAATTTATTCCACATGTAAAGGTATGGTTGTGAAGATAACTTCATGGTGTCGACCTTTTTAAGTTTGGTCCATGTACTCAAAAGGTGGCAAATGCATCCGTAAATAGACCAACATGATTCTTGTCAAAACACATATCTAAGTGATATATTCCATAGATAATGCAAATGGATCCGTAAATAGACTGACACGAGATTCTTTGGGCCTGTACCCAACCCAACACCTTCACTTGGACCACAAACTGATATTGTACCCCCCACACTTTTTACAATGTCTTTGATTTCTTTTGTAGAACAAAAAGTTTGACCACAGGAAAAAGAATATTTCTTTGGAAACATCTTCTGACTCACTTAACTCTTGTTTCATGTATTCTCCCTCAACTTTTTCTTCCTTACATACTCTAGATCATTTTCAGAACCATAATCACTTTCAAACTCATAAATAATCTGGTATCTGGCTAGAGCTTCTTATATTGGGTAACTGTTTAGTCTTACTGACTTGGAACAAAGTAACCTCAACATCAGGCTCCTCAAAAGTATTCTCATCATCAACCAATATGTTTTCATAATGTTCTCATTAACATCATCATCAGGGGCGGAGCCATATGTAAGGTAGTGGGGGCCGTTGCCCCCAACCAAGCTCTCGCGGATATCCAAAATACATAGGAAAATTTTTAATATTGGTAACAAATAGGACTTGTGCCCTCAGTTAAATGGTCAAAGTGCCCTCGACACTTGTAAGGTCACCAGAAAAACAGATCTCTTCAATGCGGGAAGTGTTTTGCCGGCCGGAACGATTCGTCGGAAACAATGAAGAATAAAGATGTTAATGTGGGAAGAAAGAAGATGAATAGTGATAGGTGATTGGTTTGTATTGTGGGTCCAGTTATATCACGTGAAGTAATCTTTTGCTTTATTAACCTTACAAAGTGAATTTATATAATATACTCAATATAGTTTTTTCTTTCTTTAATCTAACAATAGTACTACTTATGTAGAATAGTTTTATTTCAAAACTTAAGTATTACGTATTACATTAGTTTTATTTGCATCGTATACTTGGATGTGTATATGCAGATTTATGTTTTTGTTTTGAGTAACGATTTTTTGTGACTTTTGCTAGACTAACTTACGCTTATTACTACATAGATTTAAATTGATAGAGTCTGCATATTTTGATTTAGGGACAAATTCATGAGTTCATGTATATGATTTTTGTTAATATAAGAGTTTTTTCAATTATAACTTTTTAGCTACATATCATATTTCAATTTTCAAAATGTTAAGATTTTGATAAAATTATTACATTTGATGGCGGTCACTGTAATATAATTTGTACCATATTTGGTATTTTTAGTTTTTCGTTTATTTTTAGTCTAATAATAAATGTTAACTGCATCGAAATAGAGCATTTTTGTTGCCTTTATTCAAACTCAAGTACCCGACCCGACTTGCATGGACGCTGCAACAAAAACCTCCTTATTGCTCGACGCCCCCCATAATCATATTTCCTGGCTCCGCCACTGATCATCATCACTCTCATAACTATTTGTTTCACTCTCATTTCCATCACCTAATTCTTCTTCAATTTGACAGACCTCTATAGATTTATCTATTTGCATATGGTCAACATGTCATCTATTTGTTCATTTCCATCACCTAAATCATCTTCAGTTTGATAGACCTCTACAGGTTTATCTATTTGAATATGGTCATCAGGTTGGTTATTTAAATGAATAGTCAAGAGATGAAAATAAGGGTTCATTTTCTAGCAAATGAGTAGATTTTCAAAAACTATTGACTTCTAAAGATACTTGTGTTACTTGTAAAATGATATGCCAATTGCCACATGCTCCTTAACAATGTCTTCTAAGAACAGTTGTGCCGAGACCTCATTATATCTAGGTGAGTGTGCTCCTTGTCGTACCCCTTCTTTCTCCTCCCCCTCTTCATCCACGAGAAGAACCTGAGGGCTTTCTCTGGACACCGATGTCCTGGACCAAACTTCTCATCACATCGGTAGCAAGCCCTTTAGATCTCTTATCTGCTAACTCTGAGTCTATCATACGTTTAAACGGAGCCCCCCCACCCCCACCCCCCACATACCCCTGCAGCCACGACTGGAGGCCGAGAGCTACACGCGGAGCACCCTCCCTCGAT
>JARVZY010001241.1:0-44432 GCA_030686995.1 Artemisia argyi | reverse complement strand
AGAAAAATACACTTTTTCCATTTCCAACTTTACACATAACATGCTTTCTCATCTTATCTCTTAATGCCAAAATCTGTTTCCATCCACAACAGTTGATAACTTAGTTGATCTAATAATGATGTAGCAAGTCTGTCTTATTTTGGGAATTGGTGCCTTTGGAAAACACTATTATTTTACACCGTTACTGTTGTCTTAACATAAACAAAAAAAATGGAAACATTACAATTAAATTCTGATAGTTAAAATATCAAAATGGGATAATGCTTATCAACATATGAGATATTCTGTAATCCATTGTCCCAGTTTGTAACACATACTGTTTCAGATTGATTTTTTTTTTTTTTTTTTTTTTTTTTTTTTTTTTTTTTTTTTGTAATATGCCGCAATTTTTGGCCCAAAAAATGTCGCAAACATGTTGGGATCACCACACTGTCCACTTTGCATAAAAGAAATGACATCTGTGTTTTTTTATGACTTATGAAATGTACTCATTTTTTCAATGAGAAGTTTCTTCTTCTGCGGCTATCTTTGACTTGTGCTTTTACCTTCTGTACCGATTTTAAATAATAATGCTTCATGTTTTTTGTGTTTTCCGTATGTAGGTGCGAACGTGAGTTATATTTTATCACGTGTATAGTTTATCATTCCCTTAATTACTGGTTACTATTATTGAACTGCAGATGAGAATCTTTTGACACAACACCATTAAGTTTGTAAAATTCCAAATTCGCGCTTAACGGAGTTGGTGTTTTGACCAAAGAATCACGAAAAAGAAAGCAAAATGTCTCAAATGCCACAGGCGCTCCAGAATCAGTAATCACAAGCTGCTGCAAACAATCGTTTCCAAAGTTGACTGTGAGTCCTCTTAGAAAGTTTCAGCTGATTGATTCCGACTCTGATTCTGATATACCTTCAATCAGTAAAGTTGCTACTAAGAAGACCTGTGATAAATCAGAACCTTATTCGAATAGGGGGAAATGTGTCAATGAGCCGAGGAAATTAAGTGAATCACTCGATACTTCAACCAGCACTACTACAAAAAAGGACATAGAGCCCATTTTTTGTGAAAACCGGGCTCTTAAGGAATTTCGGGTTGTGGAAAAGGGTATAGAGCCGTGTTTTTTCTGATAGAACCGGGCTCTATGCAAAAAAATATTTAGAGCCGTGTTTTTTGCTTACAAACCGGGCTCTATTCTTTGTATAGAGCCATGTTCTCTTTAATAAAACCGGGCATTATGATTAAAACTATTAGAGCCCTTTTTTTTCCACGAAACCGGGCTCTATTAGAGTGCCCACCAACAAAAACATAAAACCAAAAGTAGGTGGTTCTCAAAATTTAACCAAAAATCTTAAAACCAAAAGGGCGCGTTATTTCCCCCTCCCCAAATTTCAGTACACACAAACCCCTAATCTCTTTTCCCCCTTCACTTTTCACCACCACCACCATCACCGTCGCACACCATTGGCGTCACAGGCCATCTTCGTCACAGATCCAAGCCAGCAACATACTAATTCGAATTAGGAGGTACTAATTTGCTACAATTGATATCGTTCTTCAATTAATCTTTATAATTGAAGAATTTGATAAAGAACAACTTATATTGCTTCTGTATTTTTCTGCCGTTCATATGTTCATCCCAAAGGGATATTTATAATATCCATATATCTTGCTCAGCAAGATTTTTACATTCTAGAATAACCTAATTAAATAAGGCAACTTAATAATACGGTAACTAAATAATATAAGAATCAAGCCTCCAATACCCCCCCTCAAGTGGGTACGTGAAGATTATGAACTCCCAACTTGCAAAGTAGATAATCAAATTGTGCTTTCCCAAGAGCTTTAGTGAAAAAATCTGCACGTTGTTCTTTGGTTGAGACA
Source organism: Artemisia argyi (assembly GCA_030686995.1). Classification (NCBI taxonomy): domain Eukaryota; kingdom Viridiplantae; phylum Streptophyta; class Magnoliopsida; order Asterales; family Asteraceae; genus Artemisia; species Artemisia argyi. The sequence goes on along the minus strand of JARVZY010001241.1, from coordinate 42,550 downwards.
TACTGAGCAGTGATGTTTCCACTCACAAGTTCATCACGAATGTAGTGGCAGTCCACCTCGATGTGCTTTGTTCGTTCATGAAACACTGGATTTTGAGAAATATGTAATGCCGCTTGACTATCACAATGGAGTGACATTGGTTTCGGATGATGAATACCAAGACTCAGCAAAACACTTTTTAACCATTCCAGTTCACATGTTGTCAAAGCCATGGATCGATATTCTGCCTCAGCCGATGACCGTGACACAATATGTTGTTTCTTGGTCTTCCATGAAATCGGAGAATCCCCAAGGTACACCACCCAACTGGTGAGTGATCGCCTCGTCAAAGGACAACCGGCCCAATCTGCGTCACACCACCCATGCAGTTGCAAGTCACTCATACTTTTCAAAAGGATTCCTTGACCTGGACTCCCTTTTAAGAATCGAACAACCCTTAAAGCGGCCTCCCAATGTTCAACTTGAGGATTTTGCATAAATTGTGACAAGATATGCACACTGTAAACAAGATCTGGTCTTGTAAAGCATAAATAAATGAGACGTCCTACCAATCTTCGGTATTGTTCAGGATCCTTGAACAATCGCCCTTTAGCCAATCCTAGCCTATGGTTCTGCTCTATTGGAATCTTTGCGGGTTTAGCTCCGAGAAGGCCAACTTCAGAAATAATATCAAGCGCATATTTTCGTTGACATAGAAATATGCCATCTTGTGCACGAGCCACTTCAACGCCCAAAAAATACTTTAGAGTACCCAAGTCCTTCATATGGAAACAATTACTCAGATAATCTTTGAATTGCACTATTGATGAATGATCATTCCCAGATATAACTAAATCATCAACATACACGAGGACATTAAGTTGCATCTTGTTTCGTTTCAAAGTGAAGAGAGAGTAATCAGAGTGAGATTGAACAAAACCATACTTTATTAAAGCCGAGGACAGCTTTGAAAACCAACAACGTGGTGCTTGACGGAGCCCATATAATGATTTCTTAAGCCTACATGCTTGTCCAGGATGATTTGCACTCAACCCAGGTGGCAACTTCATAAACACTTCTTCATTAAGATCTCCATGTAAGAACGCATTATGAACGTCCATTTGATGAAGTTCCCATTCCTTAGCGGCTGCAACGGCTAGAAAAACCCTTACGGTGACCATTTTCGCTACCGGTGCAAAAGTTTCGTTATAATCAATACCAGCAATTTGATGATTACCAAGAATGACAAGTCGTGCTTTAAACCGTTCAACAGTTCCGTCAGATTTGCGTTTAATTTTATACACCCATTTGCACCCCAATGCTTTCTTATCTTTTGGAAGATCTTCAATTGTCCAGGTCCCATTTCTTTCTAAAGCTTGGAGTTCATTATCCATGGCATCACACCAACGCTTATCTTTAACTGCTTGAGAATATGTCATGGGTTCTCTATCTGCATCAATTGCCTCAAGAAAGGTCCGATGACACAGAGAAAATTTATCACAATTTACATAATGAGCTATAGGATACGGAGTACCTGAAGACAATGATTGAGCTGGCAATGGAGATGGGAATGGACTCACTTTTCGGATAGTATGTGTGATAAAGTCACGAAGACGTACCGATGCTTCCTTCTTACGACACCCTCGCCCTAATTCCTCCTCATGGGATGACTCACTAGTCTCTTTAACAGGTGATAACTGACTAGTCTCTTTAACAGGTGATTGAGGCACAAAGTTACTACCCTCACTAGTTTTCGTTGGGTTACCCCCCCTGTCTTGTGAAGTGGTTTCACTAGATATCTCATCATCGTGAACATCAACAAGAGTATCATTAACATTTGGTATGATAGGAGTAGTATCATATGGAAATATATGCTCCAAGAAATCAACGTCACGTGAGACAAAGAATTCTTGTTTCTCTAAATCAAACAACCTCCATCCTTTTTGTCCATACGGGTACCCAACAAATACACATTTCCGACTACGACTTGCAAACTTGTCTCCAGTTTTAATATGTGCAAAACATAAACAACCAAAGGTGCGCACATGTGCATAAGAGGGCGGTGCATTATGCAAAATCTCATAAGGAGTTTTTCCATTTAAAACTGAAGAAGGAGTTCGATTAATTAGATACGCAGCGGTTAAAACACATTCACCCCAGAAATTTATAGGTAAGGAACTTTGGAATCTTAAAGCTCGAGCTACATTTAAAATGTGTCTATGTTTTCGCTCTACGCGACCATTTTGCTGAGGTGTACCGACACATGAAGTTTGGAATATTATTCCATGATCAAGAAAAAATTGTTTCATGCAAACAAATTCGGTTCCATTATCACTCCGGATAATTTTTACTTGCTTATTGAATTGTTTTTCAACCATTGCAAGAAACATCTTTAAGGTATGCGAAACATCTGATTTGCTGACTAGCAAGTATACCCAAACCGAACGAGAAAAATCATCAACAATAGTTAGAAAATAAGGTGCACGACAAGATGAGACAGTTCTATATGGTCCCCACAAATCACAATGAACAAGTTCAAAAATAGAATTCACTTTATTTTCACTAACTGGAAATTTTTCTCGACATTGTTTCGCACGATGACACACCTCACAATTTTGACTAATCACTCTATCCTTTCTACTTGGACTAACTACAGGAAGAAAATTAATAACTTCTAGTGATGGATGACCTAACCGTTTATGCCAAAGATCAAGAGATATTTTTGCGGTTGTATTCAAAGCTTGAGTTGAAGGTTTCTCCAGAAAATAAAATAGTCCTCCATCCCATCTTTTACCCACACCAATCACCGTCCTCGAACTGCGGTCCTGTATAACACATGCGTTAGGTGCAAATTGAAAAATACAATCTTGTTCATCTAATAACTGTGGAACAGAAATTAAATTGCATTTTAATCCGGGGACATATAAGACATTCTTTAATTTGAATCCATTGCTGAAAAGAATACTTCCTTCCTTGTTAGCCATAGCCATACGACCATCAGGTAACTCAACGGGCCATTCAACTATTTCTTTTATGTCAGTGAGTTTTTCTATCAAACCTGTCATATGATGCGATGCCCCAGAATCAATAATCCAAGATAACTTACCATTCATATTTTCCGAACCTGATCCATTTAGCATTTGCAAAAGTGTTTCCCACTGTTTTGGGTTCAAACCAGGAAGAGGTATGGAATCTGCATCTTTCTTTCCATTGTTTGCAGAAGTAGATTGCACGGTATTGGCTCGAGTCGTACTTCGACCGCCTCTACCTCTCCCACGTCCAGATGACACCCCTCTTCCCGCACCATTCCTTTTTGCATCAACGCGCGGTCTATCTCCCCACCATTCTGGATACCCATGAATTTCAAAGCAATTTTCTGCACTATGTCCAGTTTTCATGCATTCGGTACAGGTTATTGATTTATTCTTAACTTCGGCTCGATTTTGGGTTGCAAGTGCCATGAGTTCTGGTCGTTCATCTTTTTCACGTATCACCGTCTTGACTCTTTCTTCTTGAATGAGTATCGAATACACTTTGTTCAAATTCGGCAGCGGATCTTGTGCAAGAATATTTGATCTTGCGGTTCCGTACACACTCTCATCGAGGCCCATGAGAAACGTGTGAACTTTTTCATCTTCTTGTTGCTTTGCTAAAACAGGTCCAAGATTGCAGATGCACTTACCGCACGTACAAGTTTTTACTTGATCAAAATTTCCTAACTCGTCCCAAATTTGTTTGAGACGTCCATAGTAGTTTACTATGGTCATCCCCTTTTGTCGACATCCCGCGAGATCTGATTTTAGTTGTTGAATCCGAGGTCCATTAGTAATAGAAAACCGATCTTTTATGTCGTCCCACAGATCTTTTGCTATCTCTACATGAGAGATAGTAGAACGTAATGACGGTTCGATGGTGTTTCTGATCCAAGACACCAACAATGAATTGATTGTCCACCAGTCTTCAATATCTTTATCCTTTTCTCCTGGTCTTTTAATGGTTCCATCAATGAACCCGAATTTTTTCCGGGCTCTTATCGCTGTTCTAAATGAGCGAGACCACTCATCATAATTGTCTCCTTTTAGTTGGACCTGAGTGACCACTAGTCCTGGATTATCCAACGTAGTGATATCATATGGTGATATCGACTTTCGTTGTTGAGAAGTACTTGCATCATCGCTACCCTCTTTGATCGGTTCATCACCAGCCATTGTTCTTAGATTTAGGTATTAAACTCACGGCTCTGATACCATGAAGAATTTGATAAAGAACAACTTATATTGCTTCTGTATTTTTCTGCCGTTCATATGTTCATCCCAAAGGGATATTTATAATATCCATATATCTTGCTCAGCAAGATTTTTACATTCTAGAATAACCTAATTAAATAAGGCAACTCAATAATACGGTAACTAAATAATATAAGAATCAAGCCTCCAATAATAATATCTCATTAATGTTATTAAATTTGTTTCTCGAATTACTTATGTCTGTTTATACGTTTTTCATATTGTTAGTTAATAAGGTCTTGTTTTTGAGTGATTGTTGAAATTTATTGTTTTTTTTTAAGTTATGTACGGGAATTAAATAATTTGACACCAGAACAAATCTTTAGTTTCATATTAAAACAATATAATTTTCTGTGATAAATGGGGTCTTCGGGAAGACTTTTTTGTTGTCACAAAATGGGCATTTGAACCTGATATTTGCTGTCCAACATAGGTGTTTCAGGACTTGGTTTTGCTGTCATAAATGGTGTGCTTTGTCGTGCTATTTTCTGTGATAAAATGTTACTTTGAGGTTTTGGGGATAATTTTCGATCTAATTACAAAGAGGCTATCCATATTTTGTGGTTGTGTTTAGTTTGTCATTTGTTTTTGGAATTCAACAGGCTTTTATATTTAAAACTGGCATATGTTTTGAGTCATCTCATTCTTCCATTGATATTCTGTTTTAGATTTATACTAAAGCCTTGAAGCTTGTGGGATCCAAGGTAAATACACTACTGCTACATCATGTATATTTTGTTGCATATATGCTTTATTGTGTTCAATAGATGGATAGAATGAATTTGGGTTTGGGGGTTTATATGTCTTCATTGTTGATTTAGACAATTAAAGTGTTTTATTTTTGTGTTTGTCTATGTGTGGACTATGTGGCTGTGAAGTGCCCAAAAATGGACTTATCTTTTATAAATGGTTGATTTGGTCACAAGCTGTTTGGACAATTATCAGCTTTGCAACAGCTTCTATCTCGTGTCTTAGGCTGTGAGGTATCGTTACTATTTCTTTTTTACACTTGAATACTTTAGGGTATGTTTAAAAATTCACTATGCTCTCTTAACAGAACAATGTGGTTCTATGCAGCCACAAGGAGCAGCAGTTCATAACTTTGTGATTCAACTAGCATTTACTATTGTTAGGATTGTTTTTTGTATGGATTTTGTTTCCACGACGGGTCATTTTCCCTTTGTCACATAATGGTAAATGTTTAACGCGGGTCAAGATGGATTTGTTGTAGTTTGAGTTGAACTCCAAACACTTTTCCCTTTTGTTTTTCCTTGAGTTTCATAAATAGTTAACGCAATATTTTATATTGTAATTTTTTCATTTGTATTCATTTAGCTGGTTAACAATAAAGTATAAACCAAAGTGACCCATATTGCACATAAACAGATTGAGAGTGTCCACAATAAGGTCACATGACTTTAATGATGAACTCCATTATTAGACCATTTTTTGGTGTTTTTAAGTCATTCTATGGTCTTTTGGTCCACTACATTCTAATATGAATTTGGAATTTTACTGAATACACGGATTGTTGTAACAGGTGTTTTCAGGACACAAAGAAATGCTGGACAGTGGGTTGTGTGATGTTGTGGTTATTGCAACTCTAAACATGACTCATTATCAAATCTTGATGGATATTATCAACCACCCAAAGACTCATCACGTACTGGTGGAGAAGCCTTTATGCACTACTGTGGAAGACTGCAGAAAGGTTAGTTATTCTCTTAACATAAACCATCTTTCCATTTTCATTAATACATCTACACAGTACAGACATTCGTTCTGCCTTTCTAAAAAAATGATTTACGAAGAAAAAAAAATCAAAAATGAGGCACACAAATGATTAATGAGGCTTAATCATGCTCGTGATTCAGGTGATAGAGGCTGCTAAAAAGCGACCTGAAATGTTGGTGCAAGTTGGACTTGAGTATAGATACATGCCTCCAGTAGCTAAGCTGATAAACATTGTTAATGGTGGAAGATTGGGACATGTTAAGATGGTTTCAATTAGGGAACATCGGTTTCCATTTCTGGTTAAGGTAGTTATTTAAACTTATTTACTTTATATGATTTGCGTTGGATTTTTATATAATCATTAATGTTCTTGACTACTTGCGTCTTTTTTAGGTGGGCAACTGGAACAGATTTAATTGCAACAGTGGAGGTACTCTTGTTGAAAAGTGCTGCCATTTTTTTGATCTGATGAGACTGTTTGTAGGCGCTATTATCCAGTTCGTGTAATGGCTTCTGGAGCCATTGATATAAATCACAAAAATGAAGTTTATGATGGCAAGGTATTATGCTCGTTCTATTTAGTCTGCTACTAAAATGACCATTCAGAAGTAGTTGCACATTCTGACTTCAAGGGTCAAAGTCATTAAACTTATTCTCAAATTAATCTTTATATTCTATCTATTTTGAAGATATTAAGCTAACAAATTCAACTTAAACTATATTATAGAAGTGAAATATTTTAACGCTAAGTTTGTAGCTAAAATATTTGTCATTGTTTAACTTAAGTATTGGCAAGTTTGACCTCTAAAGTCAACATTCAATGGAATATTATGCTCTCTCTAATTCAACTTGTGCTATTGTATTGTCTAATAGGTACCTGATATCATTGATAATGCATATGTTATTGTTGAATTTGACAACGGGGCAAGAGGCATGCTTGATCTTTGTATGTTTGCTGAAGGAAGTAAAAACGAGCAAGAAGTTTCCATCATTGGTGAAGATGGAAAGGTATGGTACACATACAACAAATGTCCAATCTTCCAAATGGATATGTGTAACAAGTATAATGCTCATTTTGCAAGAAAAGGCGATGTATAATGCTGTACATTTCACTTTCTTTTTCATTGCAAGAGTACAAGATTAATCTCAATGTATTAAGACAAAGTAAGCTGTAACTCAATGAATCATCTTGGTTTGAATAATGTTCATTTTGCAAGAAGATTTTTACTATATTATTATTTTTTTTATTTTTTATAAATTAACATAGAGCCATGTAAGTTGATTGAAAACAGGGCTCTATAAGCGGTAATAGAGCCCGTTTTCTAAACCGGGCTTTATTTGCTTCTCCAATAGAGTCCCCCCCCCCCCCCCCCCCTTTGAGCCCTCATGCAAAACCGGGCACTATGACCATTTTTAACCAGGCACTATGGCCTTTTTTGTAGTAGTGCAGAAAAGATTTATGGGAAGATTTTAGACACAAGAGTTTCCATATCCTGACACCTGCACTGGATGAGGTCTGTGAGGAATATTTTAATTCCATGAAAGATAAAAAGAAAGCTCAGAGTAATGTTGGAAAGAGTAACCATAATAATAGTCATGTTATGGACAGTGTAATAGATTTAGGTGACCCTCACCCGCCAGCTAATCAGTATTTCTTCCATAATGATTTGAGGATCCAAGAGCTTGTTCGAACCCGTTTGTGCAATTTTTTCCCTTTGAAGCAGAAAATAGAGGTTCTGAGCTTCCCAGTACATCAAATATCTATTAGATGTAAGTTATTTCTCCTATATTACTGAGTTTTTTGCAGGGTTAATTTCATAAAAGATAGTTGTATGCAAATGACTCAATAAAGTTTGATATCATTTCTTATGTTGTCTTTCTTGTGTTTCTAGGGGCCAATTCAGCAATGGTGACAAAACTAAACAAGCTGCTAGGAGTAATAAAGCTGAGACAAGCTCATCAAGGAAAATTCAAGAAAATAAAAAACTCAAGAAACGTCACAAGGTTTCATGAATTTGTTTGTTAAAATGATTAGTGTTTGGGATAGTTTTATTGAATTTGTTTGTTAATATGAAGCAAGTTGTTTTAAGCGATGATCAATTTAAGTTGTTTTAAGCGATGATCAATTTTATCTGTTTCAATAAGCAAATCAACAATTTCTCCTTCATTGTGCTAGTGTTTGGTAAAATAATCAGAATTAGATTATTAGTTTGCTTAGGCAAATTTGAACTCACTAGTTTGCTCTTACATAATCATACATCACAATCATTTACCCACTGTCCAAACACTAAAAAAAACTGATTATATTTTGTTTCAAAGCAACCGCAAACACCCTCTAATGGCGAAGCAAACTTATCACATAGACCATTAACATAATTTTCATCAAGAACCTTTGATCTCAAATTTGTCAAATCATCTGCTAGTCTATATGGAAGTACTTGGTTATGGACGCGTCACCACAATCAAGGTTTACATATTTTTTGTCGACCGATATGGCTAGGAATTTTGAGGATATTCCTCATTAGAGACTTTATGACCAACTTGCTAAGAATTTTCCATGATATCTCTATATTATTGTGAAAGATAAGAAAGTTCATTGAAGCAATATTATTGGTGTAGGGTAATGAAATTGAATATTAAAAAATGGTCCCCTATTGCAGATAAGAGGAAATTTCTTTTTGCAAATTATTGGTCTCTATCAATGTTTAGAAATAGTCCACAAAATTCAAGTGAATAACAGTTTAATTTTGCATGATAGCAGATTTTTATATGATGGTTTAAAATGTTATTCATTTGAAGTTTAAATAGTTATATCATTTAGACAAGTAATTACAAGAATAATTTTTCAGTTACAATAATAAAAGTTATGATTGCAAAACTTATATAAAAAATGTAGATTAGTAAATTAACAAACTCTGTCATAATGTGAAAAAGTGGATAAAAGAAGGATCATAGATGCATCTTATGTTCAAGTAGGAAACATCTTCATTTGACCAAATTAAATCATGGGCTTTTATTTTCCAAATGGGAATAATTCAATTTTTCTGTTTTCACACAAACACAATCACCTTCTGTGTGTATTGGCCATTTATTAGTTTGAAAGTTCAAACCGTGGATCTTTATCTTCTTTTTTTCATTGACTAAAAGACCATATGAGTGGTTTTTGTTTCTCAACATCATCATTCCACAAACACAAACACAAAACACTTTTTTCACACAAACTCTTTCAACCAAACTTCCAATGGCTTCTACTTCAGTTTCATCCATTCAAAACAGCTTTAAGTATGATGTCTTCTTAAGCTTCAGGGGTGAAGACACTCGAAAGAATTTTGTTGATCATCTATATCTTGCTCTTACACAAAAAGGTATTGAAACTTACAAAGATGATGAAAAAATTAAGCAAGGAAAAATGATAAGTGATGAGCTTATTAAGGCCATTGAAGACTCGAAATTTTACATTATTATTTTCTCCAAGAACTATGCTTCCTCATCTTGGTGCTTGGAAGAGCTTGTTAAGATTATGGAATGCCGGAAAGGTTTTGGGCATACCGCGTATCCCGTGTTCTATGATGTGGAGCCCACTGAAGTTAGGAAACAAACTGGGTCAGTTGGAGATGCATTTGCAAAACATAAAGAGGAAGAAGCTGCTGGGAAATGGAGAAATGCTTTGAAAGAAGCATCTGAATTGGCTGGATGGGAGTTGAAAAGCATTGCGAATGGGTAAATAAATTTCTTCATCATATGTCTAGGCAATATTCTTTGATTTTACTTCTTTTTTATCTACGATTGAATGATTCCAGTGTGTTCCAATGTAGTTGTAGTTTTAGGGTTGTTGTTATTAGCTCTTTGCTACTTTTATTTATATGTACATAATTAATGGCTTTCAAAAAAACATGTTTCATCTCAAACGGGCCAAATGGGTAAATAACTATTTATATCCTAACATGGTGTATTTTTAATGCATATAACCTTAAAGCAGTTTTTTAGTCACAAACTTAAGACTTTTTCTGTTGTGACATATAATCTTAAAAGCAGTTTTTAATGCATTGAAACGAGTATTTTATAAGTTAGATGTTGAAGGGAAGTGTTTGCAGGTAGACCCACCTGTTTTGACCCAGAAAAAATGTACCTTATGCTCAGCCTATCTTTTATTTATCTAGTATCTAACTGGTAGCTGATTATATGCCATTACTTTATATACAATTGTATGTGTTATTGTCTGAAATTGATTGTTCAAGTAGGATTTTTAACAAGCTTATTGAATCTTATTTTACATACAGACATGAAGCTAAATTTATCCAAAAGATTGTTGAAGAGATATCACTAGAGTTGCGTTTCATTAACTCGGATGTTGATGGAAAATTAATAGGCATGGAGACCCGAGTCAATGATGCTGTTTCATCTTTAGAAACCAGTGTTGATGATGTTCGCATGCTAGGGATATGGGGGATGGGAGGTGCGGGGAAGACAACCTTGGCCAGAGCTGTTTTTGATCGTATATCCATTCAGTTTGAGGGTCAAAGCTTTGTAGAAAATGTTAGGGAAATTTCAAAAACCTCTGTGTTGGGTTTGAAGGAGTTGCAGAAGCAAGTACTTTCAAATGTTTTAAAGGGTCAAAACATTGAAGTAAGCGGTGTTTCTGATGGAAAACGTATGATGCAAAGGAGGATGCGTGGTAGAAAGGTACTTATTGTTCTAGATGACGTCGATCATAAAGACCAGCTTGAGGCGTTAGCCGGTGACTTTAATTGGTTTGAGCCGGGAAGTAGAATCATAATTACAACAAGAGATGAACAAGTACTGGTAGCCCACCGAGTGAGCTTGATTCATAATGTGACTTTGTTATCTAAAGCGGAAGCGGGTTGCCTCTTTAGTAGGTATGCGTTTGGAAGAGAGGATCCGATTCAAGGGTATGAAGAGTTATCGAGAAAAGTTTTACAATATGCTGATGGCCTTCCTTTAACGATCAAAGTTATGGGTTCATTTCTATGTGGTCGAAGTGAGCAATTTTGGATAGATGCCATAGAAAGACTAAAAACAATTCCGTTAAAGGAAACTCTCGAGAAATTGGAATTAAGCTATATCGATCTAGAGGAGGATTACAAGGAAATATTCCTAGATGTTGCATGCATACTAAAAGGTTGGCGCAAAAAAGATGCAATTAGAGCGCTTGAAAGCTGTGGATTTCATGCTGAAGTTGGTTTAAAAGTTCTTGAGCAGAAATCTCTTATAACTATTTCTGATGGGTACTTGTGGATGCATGATCATTTAGAAGAAATGGGAATGAATATTGTTCGTCGGTCACACCCCAATGAACCTCAAAGACATAGTCGATTGTGGGTTAATGAGGAAATTATGGACATATTGACTAATGATCTGGTAAGAAATAAATCATACAGTATAAAAGTGAGAGTTAACTACATTTTTGGTCCTTTTAGTTTACTTAATATTTCATTTTTGTTCCAATAGTTACCTGTCAGTTTTCATATATAAAACAATTCTCATCTTCCTCTTTGTTTCTCTCTCTAAAAGTTTTCCCCAAATTCACTTTCTCTCTCTAATAATCATTCAAAAATTCATTAATTCGAATCGAATTATCATTCAATTCGCTTTTATATCATCTTAATTCGCTCTCAATTTGATGAGTGATTTTGGGCGTTTTGTAATTTAGGGTTCCGACAAAAATTAATGGGTTTTTATGTTTTTCGATTTCAGGGTACCCAAGCAACTAAATGTCTGTACTTTAGTTCACCGGAGGGTTTCAGTGCTGAAATTGCAGCAAAAGGTCTAGCAAAAATGAAGGATCTTAGATTTATTCACATAGAATCTTTTAAGAGCAATATTGTTGAATTTGATAAAGTTAGCGAATACCTTCCAAGTTCCTTACGATTTATGAGATGGTATAGATTTCCTTTTTCGAGTTTACCGAATACATTTCAAGGAAAATATCTTGTTGAACTTGAAATATTTCGCAGCAAAATTGTTCAACTTTGGGAAGATGGAGAAGAAAAGGTAGAATTAATTTGTTGTTTTTCATCATTCATTATGATCATACTATGTATCTATTGGTTTGTCATTGAACCTATATTAATTGGCTTTTCTACTTATGTTAGGTTCTTCATAAGCTCAGGTTCCTAAGAATCGGTTGGTCAAAGTTGAGGACCTTTGACCTTAGGTTGGCTCCAAATCTTGAGCAGTTGACTATTGAAGAATGTGATTATTTTGTACGGCTTCATATACCTGCTCATTCTTCGAATCTTAAGAAGCTAATAATCAATCACTGTTATAAATTGGTATACCTTCAGATGCCTGCTGAAAGTCCAAAGCTCGAATGTCTTGACCTTACTGAATCAAAGTTGAAAAACCTTAACCTCGGGAATACTCTGAATCTAAAGAAGATAATACTCGAAGGTTGTAATGATTTGGTGGAACTTCAGATGCCTGCTGAAAGTCCAAAGCTTGAAAGGGTCGACCTCAGTCGTACAAAGTTGAAAAACCTTCACCTCGGGAATACTCCGAATCTTAAGACGCTAATACTCGTAGGCTGTTTTGATTTGGTAGAACTTCAAATGCCTGCTGAAAGTCCAAAGCTTGAAAGGGTCGACCTCAGTCGTACAAAGTTGAAAAACCTTCACCTCGGGAATACTCCGAATCTTAAGACGCTAATACTCGTAGGCTGTCCTGATTTGGTAGAACTTCAAATGCCTGCTGAAAGTCCAAAGCTTGAAAGGGTCGACCTCAGTCGTACAAAGTTGAAAAACCTTCACCTCGGGAATACTCCGAATCTTGAGAAGCTAATACTCGAAGGCTGTGATGACTTGGTATACCTTCAGATGCCTGCTGAAAGTCCAAAGCTCGAATGTCTTGACCTTACTTATTCAAAGTTGAAAAACCTTCACCTCGGGAATACTCCGAATCTTAAGACGCTAATACTCGTAGGCTGTCATGATTTGGTAGAACTTCAAATGCCTGCTGAAAGTCCAAAGCTTGAAAGGGTCGACCTCAGTCTTTCAAAGTTGAAAAACCTTCACCTCGGGAATACTCCGAATCTTGAGAAGCTAATACTCGAAGGCTGTGATGACTTGGTATACCTTCAGATGCCTGCTGAAAGTCCAAAGCTCGAATGTCTTGACCTTACTTATTCAAAGTTGAAAAACCTTCACCTCGGGAATACTCCGAATCTTAAGATGCTAATAGGCTGTCATGATTTGGTAGAACTTCAAATGCCTGCTGAAAGTCCAAAGCTTGAAAGGGTCGACCTCAGTCGTACAAAGTTGAAAAACCTTCACCTCGGGAATACTCCGAATCTTGAGACGCTAATACTCGAAGGCTGTGATGACTTGGTATACCTTCAGATGCCTGCTGAAAGTCCAAAGCTCAAATGTCTTGACCTTGCTTATTCAAAGTTGAAAAACCTTCACCTCGGGAATACTCCGAATCTTAAGACGCTAATACTCGTAGGCTGTTTTGATTTGGTAGAACTTCAAATGCCTGCTGAAAGTCCAAAGCTTGAAAGGGTCGACCTCAGTCGTACAAAGTTGAAAAACCTTCACCTCGGGAATACTCCGAATCTTAAGACGCTAATACTCGTAGGCTGTCCTGATTTGGTAGAACTTCAAATGCCTGCTGAAAGTCCAAAGCTTGAAAGGGTCGACCTCAGTCGTACAAAGTTGAAAAACCTTCACCTCGGGAATACTCCGAATCTTGAGACGCTAATACTCGAAGGCTGTGATGACTTGGTATACCTTCAGATGCCTGCTGAAAGTCCAAAGCTCAAATGTCTTGACCTTACTTATTCAAAGTTGAAAAACCTTCACCTCGGGAATACTCCGAATCTTAAGACGCTAATACTCGTAGGCTGTTTTGATTTGGTAGAACTTCAAATGCCTGCTGAAAGTCCAAAGCTTGAAAGGGTCGACCTCAGTCGTACAAAGTTGAAAAACCTTCACCTCGGGAATACTCCGAATCTTAAGACGCTAATACTCGTAGGCTGTCCTGATTTGGTAGAACTTCAAATGCCTGCTGAAAGTCCAAAGCTTGAAAGGGTCGACCTCAGTCGTACAAAGTTGAAAAACCTTCACCTCGGGAATACTCCGAATCTTGAGAAGCTAATACTCAAAGGCTGTGATGACTTGGTATACCTTCAGATGCCTGCTGAAAGTCCAAAGCTCGAATGTCTTGACCTTACTTATTCAAAGTTGAAAAACCTTCACCTCGGGAATACTCCGAATCTTAAGACGCTAATACTCGTAGGCTGTCATGATTTGGTAGAACTTCAAATGCCTGCTGAAAGTCCAAAGCTTGAAAGGGTCGACCTCAGTCTTTCAAAGTTGAAAAACCTTCACCTCGGGAATACTCCGAATCTTGAGACGCTAATACTCGAAGGCTGTGATGACTTGGTGGAACTTAAAGTTCCTGATCTAAAGCTCCAAGAGCTCTACCTCAGTCATTCAAAGTTGAAGACCCTTCACCTCGGGAACACTCCGAATCTTGAGAGGCTAAGACTCAAAGGCTGTATTGTTTTGGCGGAACTTCAAATGCCCGTTGAAAGTCTAAAGCTCAAATATCTCGACCTCAGTCATTCACAGTTGAAGACCATTCACCTCGGTAATACTCCAAATCTTGAGGAGCTAATACTCATATGCTATCATAAGAGTTATTCAAATTTGAGGACCCTTAACCTTGGGCTGACTCCAAATCTCAAAAGGTTAAATCTTAAAAATTGTTATTATTTGGTAGAAATTAATGCTCCTGTTGGATATCTGAAAAAGCTTGCCTTCTTAGACTTAAGTGGTTGTGGGAGGTTTAAGTCTTTTGTGTTTGACAAATGGTCTCAACCAGCTGAGGCTGGTTCTTTATCTGAGTTACATCTGATTGCAGAACCCACAGATGTTTGCCAACTGCACCCCGACAATAGTTTTCCAAAGTTTCGGTTTGAATGCTATTATAAAGAAGATCCAAATTCATCGTTTGGAAATCTTGAAATTCTTATTTCGATGGGTCTATGTGCTTGTACAAACCTTGAGAATTTTTCAAGAAGTATTTGTAGTTTACGAGGTTTAAGAAAGCTTACACTTGAAGGCTGTATTCCAGAAGTACCCTGGGACCTTGACCAGTTAGAATGTCTAGAGGAGCTAGTTTTTTCATCAACAGATACTAAAATCCTTCCAGATAGCATTTGTATGCTGAAGCATCTGAAAGCTATCAAACTTAAATCTTGTTGGCATCTTGAGAAATTACCGGAGGATCTTGGACGATTACAGTGTTTAGAGGAGCTAGACCTAACAGAGTGTATAGGTTTACGAGATATTCCAAACAGCATCTGTCAGCTTAAATGTCTGAAAAACTTCCGACTACCCTATTGTCTTCTAGTTGAAAATATTCCTGAGGAAATTGGAAGTTTAATACGGTTAGAAGAGTTAAATATAGTAGGTACAGGCATAATTCATCTTCCACAGAGCATTTTTCAGTTGAAATGTGTGCGTATCTTTGGCTATACCTGGCAGCTTCAGTCATATGGTTTTACATCCATGATACAAACATCGACATATGTATCCTTCAGCTACATATTTTCAGAAGCCAATTCACAAATAAGTATTATAAATTTATAACAGGTACTATCTCTGATTTATGTTCACTTTACGTGTGTTACTATCCATCCTAATGTTTGATTAATTTCCTTCAGTCCGGAGTTTCGATGACTGGGAAGCAATGAGGACGCAAAGGTGATTAATTTACGAACATCTGTATAGAAACTAATTTTGTTGTATAAATTTATATAACTGGGTCTTGTCCAATTACTTTAACCAGAATTCTTTTATTCATTTGTGAACCAATGAGGTTTTTTATTTTTCGTGTATCTTCATGTAAGAATAAGTAGAAGGGCACCCACGCGTTGTGGCGGTGGGTACCTTGTGACTAAGTCCAGGTACCAACAAAATAACAATGACGAGTTGATTAACCTGAGAAAAACAAGAAGAAAATGATCCCGGTTTGGCCCGGTTCACCCGTTTTTACCGGTTCCGACTGGTCCCCTCCGGTTCGTTTTCAGACGGCTTTTATTGGCTAGCCGAACCGGTGGTTGCTCCGGTTCCCGGTTGAACCTGGTTGTCCGGTCCGGTTTTCAAA
Source organism: Artemisia argyi (assembly GCA_030686995.1). Taxonomy (NCBI): domain Eukaryota; kingdom Viridiplantae; phylum Streptophyta; class Magnoliopsida; order Asterales; family Asteraceae; genus Artemisia; species Artemisia argyi. The sequence continues at coordinate 26,423 of JARVZY010001241.1, read as the reverse complement.
ACCATATGTACCATCTTGTTTGCATATAAATTGTATGAAACTTCATGTTTATCAGTCTGTACGATATGTATAATAACATGTATTTTTCATTTTAAGGGTGTTTTAAAAATAACATTAATTAAAAGAGTTGAAAAGTCAATGGATGAATGTGTTGTTAAATTGTGTTTAATTGGTTTATAATTTGTGCTTTATTTATTGTAATGCTTAATTTTCTATGTATGAAATATCTTAGTCAATAAATGGAAGAAATATGATCCATACATTATATATAGTGTAGACGATTATAATTTGGTACTGCAAGTCAAGTAATTAAAGAGGTCAAAGTAGTCAATAAAAAGTTTTACATGATAGTCATTTGCTTACTAGATTATGCACATTTACACTACTCAATCACCCGTAAACTTGAATAATTTAGTTACTAAATGGTTGTATCAATTTAACATGCTTTTTTGTTTGTTTTATCATGCCCTCATCACGCAGGCCTTGAAATTAAAGTACAAGGAGGTGGGATTGATGACTCAAGTCTTCAATACAAGATGTTTACAGTTAAATCAAGGTATAACTATTAATTTTAAAAGTGTGCTAAGTAAAGTAACTAGCTTTTATAAGCAGTTAGAATTTTTGAAGTTAGAAAAGTTAACTTCTGGAGTTCAGATAACACAGTTGACTTCAGAAAGTCAACTATGTTTTCATGATTGGATTGCACATGATATTGGAGATGATCATGTTATAATAAAATTCAGTAAAGTTTGTAAGTGATTTAATATCGTATACAAGTGTTGTTTTACATAAAAATCTTCTACATTTGGACAGAATGATCAACCACTGAAATGTTTGACTTTTGAGTCAAACTTTTTACTCTCATCAACTTCACTCAGTTTTTTTTCATATCCATGTCAATAACAAAAGCATATATTATAGTGTTTATAGTATTGATAGAAGCTACTAAACATGTTTCAGGACTAAGAGGTTATCATCAGATAAAGTTCAAAGTCCTCTTTTGCGATAGATTTGAAGGATCGTTTATTATCAATTGGATATCTGTATCAGCAAGAAGTTGTTGAAAATAAGATTGTTTTTTGTTTTATTTGAATAACACCAGTTTAAATCATACAGAATCTGGAGTCCAGTTTACACAAGACAGCTTGTTCTGTATATCAAACTGTGTGGTTAATGTCATAGCTAAATCCAGGAAGATTTTTACAAGTAATGTAATATCTCAATCAAGTTTTGTTTTGCATAAATATATTCAATATTTGGATGAAATCATTAAGCATAATAATATATGACTTTTAAGTCGATTACTCATTTTATTGACTTTCATCTAATATAAGCAGATTTAGAAGTTAAAATGCTTATTTTTCAATATATTCAAGGATTCTTATCAGTAAGAGTAGTAAGAGAGGAACTGTATCAGCAATTCAGCCTCAATGTAAAATGGCTATTATTTTCGACATTACATCGAGCAAAGTCCCGAACCTTGTACAAATCATTTAGCAAACCATGGGTTATCAAAGAAATTGTCTTAGATTGTAATTTTCATAGTTCACCTAAAAGGAAATGATGTATATGATACTGAAAGAAGGATCCGTTAATTATAAGATTCAAAATTCGATTGAAAATTATCTTTAATTTTTAAGTACATTGGTAAATTTTAAACAGGTTACAAGAAGAAACTAGTTACTTAATCATGCCCAAAACAAAAATATAGAAAACAATGGAAATATGCTTGTACGAGGAAACACGATCAGATCATTAAATGCCCCAAGCTCCTTGTGCCATCATAACCTAGCCAACACTCGAACTCATTTAGCTTCTGATGTCTACATGCACTTCCGAGCAGTAATCAAAATCAGATCATCAAGCACCAATTTTTGCCTCAATTATTATGTCGCTGTTAAGTTTTCAAAACTGGAACTCGATCTCATGCTATACTCAGCAACAAGTTTTGCAAACGAAGATGATTTATCTTCCAGCAACTTTGTTGGAGAATCATATTCCTCAATCAAACCTGTATACAGAACAAAATTTGCTTAGATCAAGAATTTGATGGGAACATACACAAGAGCTGACTAAGTTGCTTGACGAACCTTGTTCTAGAACCAGAACCATGTCACTATCAAGCACAGATGTGATCCGATGTGCAATCATTATAACAGTAGAGTCATTAAAGTGTCGGTTGAGTGTTTGTTGAATCATTCCATCAGTTGCAGTATCGACTGATGCAGTAGCTTCGTCAAGTACAAGGACTTTGCTTTTTTTGAGTAGCACCCGCCCTAGACACACAAGCTGCCTTTGACCCATGCTCCAGTTTTCTCCATTCTCGGTAACTATTTGTGTAAAATGAAAACTAATAAGACACTGTAATATAAGATGAAAATGCTTAAATATAAAGACTATGAACAAGATCGACCTGGTGAGTCGAGTTTCCCTTCCTTGCTCCTCACTTCATCTCCAAGTTGACACTTATCGAGTGCCTAAAGTAATAACAATTATTGTTAGATTATGGGATGTTTTTAATATAGAAGATAACAAGCTTAATTTGAACGGGTTTGGGATATTTGATTGTTTAAAAGTTAAAGAAAAACATATTGAAGTTGCTTATTTTAAAAAGCATTAACCAAACAAGCAATTATATTAAGCAAATAAGCAACCCCAAACACCCCATATAGCACAATATGATGTTTGAAAGCATAGAAATCATTATTATGTAATTTAGCTACCTCCCAAATCTTATCGTCTGTATACTCTTCAAGGGGATCTAAGTTGCTACGGATTGTTCCTTCAAACATGGTTGGATCTTGAGGAATTATGCTCAATCTTGAACGAAGATCATGAAGTCCGATTGTGGATATATTAACTCCATCTATCAGAATCTGTCCAGCTGCAGGCTCCACAAGGCGGAAGAGTGTCTGTATCAGAGTTGACTTCCCGCTACCGGTTCTTCCTACAATCCCGGTTTTCTTTCCACCACTGAAAGTGCACGTTAGACCTCGTAACACAAGTGGCATATGTGGTGCGTACCGAACCTTTTCAAAAGAACTCACTAGATTCAATAATAGTGTTTACTTGACTAGTACAGTATCATTATTGAAGAAAATAGTATGATTTAAGTACCTGAAGATGACGTATATAGACTTCACCCTGTGACGGCCACTGATCATCAGGCTTATTTGATTCTATAACAAGTGGAGGTTCACTCGGAATAGAAGAATACTGAAATATTCTTTCCACGGAAATTATTTTGTTTTCAAGATTGGTTAAAGTCCACACAACCCATCCTTGTAAAGTGTTTAAAGTAAGGCCATATGTAACAGCCAAGCCCGCAATACTAGGATCAATAGTTCCCTCCGGGATAGATATCAAGAAAATTAAAAACACAACAAAAGTAAAAGACGACAGCATATCCAACCGTATGCCTAACCATTCCATAGCAGCAGCAGCATGAAACTTTGGTCTAGCAAAATCGTCATTTAGTTTCAGATTCGTGTCTTGAAATCTGCTTTGTTGATCAAAGCTTCTAATGGTGGTAGAACCTGATATTGTTTCAGAAAAATTCTGTATCACAGGACCTTTACATACTCCAACTAAACGTGCCATTTCTCTTGCTGATGATGGCAAGTAATATTGTTGTAACCAAATGCACATTCCCGCAACAGGAATGAACACTATGATCACTTGCCAAGCACATTGTGACATAACTGCAATGATTCCAAGAAGCTGAATGATGGCAAATACAAATGATCCGACTTGGTAAGGAATTTGCATGTCAACTGCACTTTGATCTGTAGATGCCTATAAATTAAAAGAAGCTAAGTCAAAAACAATAACTTAAAACAAATTAACATGGTCAAATCGATCTTATGATTACCTTAACCGATAATATTTCTTATCACATTTAAGCATGCATTATTTATAGAAAATATAAGGTTGGGACAAAAAGTGTTTCGACCATTTCAACCCGAATAAAAATGACCTGTTTTGACCCAATAGCCAATGTGTTTGACCTGGCTCATTTTGCTACATCTAGATTCTAGAAAAATTGAATAAGAATAGAAGGTGGTTCCTTACTCTATTTAGTATTCGTCCACTTGGAGTAGAGTCAAAGAAAGACATGGGCGACCGGAAAATAGACAAGTGCATCTTGTGGAATAGAATAGTAGCCGCTTTATATGCAACAGTTGCAAGAAGCAAGCCTCTTGCAAGTATGCATACTGCACTTCCAGCTGCTAAAGCTACATAAACAATGATTAGTGTTGAGCCTTCGACAGGAGCTGGATCACTAGCTGATACTGGAGAAGCCCAAGCCATCCAATAATTGCTTCCAATTTGAAGTACTTGGAAGATGACTTGTGCCAATACTATGAGTGGTGCAAGTGCCCCTCCGTAAGCAGTTGTTATGTATTTCCAGTAGACTGAGAAACCTACTCTTCCTTTTTCTCTTTCTTCCTCTTGAACAAGTTGTGCTTTTGAACCTGAGATATCATCTGTTTTATCATTATTGGTTGTGTTCTTTGTGGAACTATCTGATTGTGCTTGATCACCGGTTGTTCCTATGGAATCAATGGATGATAAAGCTTCTTTGTGTGCACCTACAAGTTCCATAAAGTCGCTTCCTGAATCTAGAATGTCATTGTATTTTCCTGCTTGTGTGATTCTTCCATCTCTCAAAACCTTATTACAAAGTTGTTACATCAGTGAGACATGTGTTCATATGTACAAGATAAATGGACATGTATTTAGGACATAATTTTAGTATGAAACAACGGGATTAGAAATTTCAGTCCTTTAGACATTTTCTTTCAATTTAGGATTTATAGGAAATTGTGAAATGCAATACCTTTATGTGCTGATATGTACAAACTAAATGAAAATCAAAGACTCACCAGAATAAGATCTGCAGCAGGTAAGAACTCGATTTGATGTGTGATGTAAATGACAGTCTTCGAGTCCAAAAATTGCAACATGCACTCCTGTCATTGAAGAAAAAAAGACATGAACATTCAAATAACGTGACAGAATTTTTAAATACACAGTAAAAGGATTATCAAAAAACTCTTACTTTGAAAAGATGACTTCCTGTATGAGCATCAACAGCACTAAACGGATCATCAAAAAGATAAATATCAGCATCTTGATAAAGAGCCCGAGCAATCTGTATCCTCTGCTTCTGACCACCACTCAAATTAATCCCACGCTCACCAATAACCGTTTGATCACCAAACGAAAGAACTTCAAGATCTTTCTTCAACGAGCATGCTTCTAAAACCTTCTCATACCTCTCTCGATCCATTTCCCGACCAAACAAGATATTATCTTCAATCTTCCCACTTTGTATCCATGGTGATTGAGCTACATACGCTTTTGTACCTTCTACTTTCACACTTCCGGACACCTTAGACACCTCACCTAATATACACGACAATAAACTTGACTTCCCTGACCCAACGGTCCCACAAACAGCAACACGCATACCATGATTCACTCTAATGTTTATATCTTTGAGTGTCGGGTTAGAAGACACACTACTATCCCACGCGAAATTCCCATTTATAATTTCAATAGCCGTTTCAGAACTACCATGTGGAGCCTTATTGATAGCATTAGAATCTATGTCGTCCAGGCGAAGGAATGTGGCAATGCGATCAAGTGAGACTTTTGTTTGGAAAAACACTGAAATCGAGTCTGGAAGATTGTAAATTGGCTCTTGAAGTATTTTAAAAGTTGCGAGTGCAGAAAGAACTTTCCCTGATTCGAGCGGGATACCAGCAAACAAACATGTAGCGAAAGTGGCCACCGCCACAATAATTGGTGCACCCCAGAAAATAAATGAAGTCATGGACAGAGTGTACATATACTTCTTTAGTGCCCCTTCTTCTTCGTCACGAAGTTTAACAATTTTCGACAGAAACTTCATTTCCCAACCTTGAAGTTTTAAAATCCTCATGTTTCTTAAGATTTCGGATGTTGATTTCATCCGTTTATCTTTCGATTTCATCAAATCATCTTGAAGTTTTTCTTGTATGTTTCCTAGTGGATAATTAGCCAACAATACAAGAACTGTGGCGATAAATGAAGATATGACGGCTAGTCCTAAGGTTTTATATAAAAGTAGTAATGCGATACCTACTTGCACAAACACTAACCAAAAATCGTGCATATACCAAGCGTAGTCACCTATTCTTTCTGCATCAACAGCCATGAAGTTGATGATTTCACCACTCGAGTTCCCTTGCTTTGACTGACCAGAAATGGTCAAACCCTTTAGGTAAATCATGGCAACAATAGCTGATCGGGCTCTAATTCCAGCTTGTTGCAGCTTAAAGTACCAATGTCGTTGTGTGAAACACCCTATAATCTTTGACACGAAAAATGCAGCCACTAAAACAAAACCTTGGTATTCATAAGCTCGGATACCATTCAGGTATTGAACAAATGAGTCTATGAGGTAAGGACCGACAAAACTAGCCAACGAAGATACTAAACCTAACAAACCCGTGATCACAACATCCTTCCACACTATATAGAATAGCGCTTTTGTGAGACCAAATGTTGTAATTTGAGTACCCCCATTGCTTAAAGACTCTACTTTATTTAACAAAACAGGAAACACTTTTCTCACACTATCAATATCTGAGAGCTGAGGGATGTCCTCAAGATCTAATGGCTTTTTATTACCTTTTGCAATAACCGAATTCATCCAAGAAAATGTTAACAAGCTATAATAACTTGCTTTGTCATAAGTTGATGAAATTTCACCCTTATTACTAACAGAACCCGAATTCAATAGTGGTTCTTCAAGATTACCATCTCGACCTTCTTCCTCACTATTATACGACAACCCCACGAAAAAAAGAAACAAGCCCATGAAACTAGACACAGAATCAGACACAAAGAACATCGTAATCGAACTACTTGTTTTCTTATAGTAAACATAGTCCACCACAAGTGAATAACAAGAAACTGTAAAGAAACACACCCACCAAAACCTTAAAACAAACGGATACTTCCTAGATTCTGTCGACGAATTCGAAACAAATGTATGCAAATAAACACAAACAAATAACCAAACAAGTGTTCCTAGACCACCATGCAAGAGTGTCACAATCTTCTCATCATTCCAACCATTTTTATACCAATAAAAACTATTCCAAAAACACAAAGCAAGATTAAAAACTGAAAGAGTCACACAACAAAACAAAGCTTGTTTGTAATACAAACAACCAAAGCTTTGTTTCGAAACATCGGTTCTATCAACCCTTAATCTTTTAACAACCAATGAGACTAATATAAATATCAAAAACAAGAAGTGGATCAAAGAAACACACCCATGTAAGAAAACTGGATTTAGTAAAGGGTTTATTGTAGAATTGTGAAACATACCAAAGTTTGGAACATTAAGGATGTCACTCATCATTTTTTGTTTGATCAGATGAAATGAGTGATGGATGATGATGTTTTTTTTAATGATGTGTTCTTGATGTCACCACTTCAGTTATCTATTTTTAGTTTATGAAGCACGAATATGGTGTATGAGGTTGTTGAGGTTTATGTGTTGTGTTTTTATAGTGGTTTTTTGAGAAGGTCGTTAGAAACTTCTTTTGTAATTATTTCGAAATAATAGCATCATATTTCAAACACTATCTATTATTAAAAAAATATAGGATATGGAAAGCAATGTGTTTTACTCGTACTTGAGTTTCGTGTGTTCTATGTTTGTTCTTATAAAACTATTTTGAAACTATAATAAAGAGTAAATTGCATTTTTAGTCCCTAAGGTTTGGCCAAATTGCAGTTTTGATCCCTAAGGTTTTGAAAGTGCAACGGTGGTCCATATTTTAAAGTTTTTGCTGCATGTTTGGTCCCTGATCAACATCAAATGACCAAATTACCCTCGGCTTCTTCTTTTTCTATTTTCTTTTCAGTTTTCTAATATAAATGGTCAATGTTTTTTTTGAAAAAAAATTTTTCCAAAAAAAATAATTCGGAAATTTTTTTTAAGAAAAAAATTTTCTAAAAAATAAATTTCCTAAAAATTTTGTTAAAAATCCGAAAAAATTCTAAAGAAAAGTTTTTTGTCAAAAATTTTTTTTTCTAAAAAAAATCGGAAAGAATAATTTTTAAAAAAATTTCTAATTTTTTTTTTCTAAAATAAAATTCTATAAAAATGTGAAAAAGATTTCGAAAAAAATTCTAAAAAAAGTTTCTGAAAAAAATTTTCTAAAAAAATTTGAAAAACTTTTTAAGAATTAACTCTTTATGGTCCGCAACTTTTTTTCTAATAAAAAATTTCTTAAAAAATCCGAAAAAAACCCAAAAAACAGGTTTTTTTTGTCAAAAAAACGTTTCTTCTCAAAAAAATAATTCGGAAAAAATTATTTTTAGAAAAAAAAAATTATAGAATTTTTTTTTCTAAATAAAATTCTAATTTTTTTTTTTAAAATACTTAATTCTAAAACAAATTTTATTTCGAAAAAAAAATTCTAAAATATTTTTTGAAAAAAAAATTAAAAAAATCGTAAAATAGCAATGATGACGTATAGTCCACACCCGGGTCACGAACCCGATTAATGAACACTACTAAAGCCCAAGTCCACTACGCATGGGCTATCATAACAATGATTTGGCTATCACACCAAAGGTTTGGACTCACGAAAGCCCAAACCCAAATACATTATTTATGGTTTAGATAAGGATCTCTTATTTATGGGATAAAGATCCATAGACCAGATAGGCGTGATACGCCGAAGAGTGAGGAACACGAAACCTAAAAGGATTTCGTGCCTATATAAAGAATATCAGAATTCTCATTGAGGTACGATTTACAACTCTAACTCTTCTATACAACCCTAAAACCGATTACTGTAACACCCCCAATTCATGGATGCAGCGGAATTCGAACTGGGTGTTACTTGACGGCACAATAGTCACAATAATAGAAAACGAACTCCAATTGAGTCGTTTTAAAAGATTTATCATTCAAATTATATAAATATCAGAGATTACAAAATGAGGTCCCAATTGGTTCCATGTTTACAAATCACATTAAGTGAGTTTTGAATGATAATAAAATTTATAGCCCTCTTGAGTATCCGTGCCCTTCCGTACAATCCTTGATCGTCATGAACCTGAAATACATGCTTGAGAGGTCAACACAAAGGTTGAGTGGAATTCGTAGAGTTTAGTTAAATCGTTTGAACACAATAATCGTAGTGTGAGCTATAGACTCACACTCATAGTTATAAAACAAAATCGTTATTTATTTCACTAAGCTCATGCAACCAAAACATTAACATCGAACCAACAAAATTGGCATTATAGAAGCCCTATCAAGGTACTTTTGCCGTTATACCGCTAAATCTTAAATATAGTGCATTTGTGTGAACTCATCGTTGTTCAACACAAATGGGATTCGTCAATCCCAATAGATCTATTCACAATATTCGCGCTCACTATAGGTAGTGACTAATGGTTCATGATATAGGGACTTCGAACATGGCAATCGTTACTTAGTGACAATAAAACATAGTCGGGTAGCATACAGTAGAAAGCATTGTGTTCGAGTAGAAAAATAGTAGCATGTATTCCCCCCATGGGTTTGTAAAATAGTTAAACAATAGAAAGTGGGGCTACGAACTCACCTTAAGTAGAATAGCAAGTAATGAAGGTGATGGTTGGATCGTGTAGGTTTCTATGAGCAACCTATAATAGAATGTTGCGACTTAGGATTTGTGTAAAGAATATAACGGAGTGCCTATATATATATCTTGCATTTAGTCCATGATGTGGTATGATGTATAATGTAAGTCTTTGAAAGAAAAGATTCATGAAACATGTATGTTTTGTATATCGTTTACTACCGTTCGGGCTGACATATTTCAGAAGTCATGTTAATAAGCGTTCGAGGAGCCAGGACACTTTAACTCGTAAATCCACAACTCATCTCGACGGCTTACATAATGAACTCCTCACATGAGGCTCCCTACTATTGTAGTAGTTGATAAAATATATAGATATAAGTTTTGATCCGAAAAGTTACATGTCCGATATTTGAATAAACTTAGGAAAGTTTATTAGTACATGAAGATTGTTATTAGGGGTAGTTTCATAAGTCTTGAATGACCATTTTCTCTTGGTAATATCTCATGGTTTCCTTTTAAGTGAAGTAGATCCAAATTGCTTGTTCATGTTATCTCCTAATTCATTGTTTCATGTTTACGCCTATGTAAGTTGTTATGGTCATTTCGTCATGGCCTAGCCATGACCTTTGGTCCTTGTTCCAAGGTCATGAGACACAACCTTCGCTCTAGCCATGGTTGTGGTCTTGATTATAGGTCATAAGACCTCTTGTTCCTTTTTAAACCATAACCTATATATTATGACTTTGGTCTAAAAATGGGCTGTTTAAGAATTTGAAGAATTTATCACTCGGAAAGAGTTTTCAGGGATCGAGCTTCTTTGTTCCTGAACGAAAACGTCGTTCCGGACAACTTTCGTGTTTTAACTTTTTGATGAATCGGACCAGAAGTGGGACTTTCCAAATCAAAATTTGATCAGAATGCTATTTAGGCAGTTTCGCCGTTTTGGTTTCGCTAACTTCAAATGGTCATAACTTTTGACTCGTGTACTCGTTTTGGGTGATTCAAATTGCTATGTTTTCCTTGTTAAGTCCTCTTTAACAGTAAGTAAGTGTCAAATATCCAAGTTATACTATTGTGGTCGTGGTTTTCCATAAAAATCACTATTTTGCTTGTTTGCTTGTCATAAGTTAACATATGTATACCAATACTCGTTTTACCCATTTTTATACATCATGGACATGATCACAAGACAAAATATAGCATGAATGATATGTAAATAACATGAATATGATATTTAGCAAGAAGTATGTTAAGGTTTGGCTTACAACTTTTGGCTTTCAAAGATGAAAGGAAGTTAACATGTAAGGATAGGACTTTGATAGACTTGCTTCAACCCACTTCACTTCATGCAATCTTTCTACCCTTGTAATCTTGAAAGATGGATGATGAAGGTTGAGGTGACTTGAGTGGATTCAAACTCAAGAGAATCACCAAGAGTTTCAAAAGGATTTGAAGTAGTTTGATGAATCAAAACCAAACTAGGGTTTATGTGTTGATATAGCACTTGATTCTTGAATAAAACTTGAAGTAGAGGGAAAATTAGGAGTGTGTTTGTGTGTTTGAGGTTATGAACGACCAAGAGAGGGTGAGGAGGGTTATATAGGGCCTTGAGGAGGTGCTAGGAAAGTGTTAGGAAGTTTCCTTTGAGGAGGTGCAAATATTAGGATATTTAGGAAGCTTACATGAGAAGTTTTACACATGTAACCATCCTAAGTGATCAAGGCTTCATCACAAGCCAACAAGGCTTGTGACTTGCTCAAAAATTTCGTGCATAGCTTATCTTGGATGACTAGATATGATTCTTGATGTTATCTTGCTTTTACGGAGTGAGTTTTGGTCCCGTTAATCACAAACCGTAAGTTGTTAGGCCACGAAACGTAAAACCGGGTATCCTAAAAATATGAAACTTATAAATATGGTAGAACTTATCAATATACTCCATAATAAAATATAAAATGAGTGGTAGGTTCTATCGGGTGCTAAAACCCTGCTAAAAACTGGAAACACGGGTCTAAAACGCGTAACTCGCGTAAAACGCTGAACTGGAAAACGTAAAATTTCAAAACTTTTGGAATTGTCATAAAATGATAGAAAATCATATTTCTATTGTTTATAATGTTTTATGGATATATCGGGATGCTGGAAAGACGTTTAAACCTAAAAGCAAATCTCGGACACGGCTTTGTGATTTTTGCAGAAATGATCCGACGAGCGTCAAACTCTCGGATTATCGTTAAAATAGTTTAACTTACGAGAATATGAAATAAAAATTTCTGAGATGAATAGTGAAAAGTGAATAGTAAAAAGTGAATAGTGAAATTTTCGGGAATAAAAGTTATCTTGAAAATGCGAATTGTTACAATTACTTACTCTCACGCCGGAGGATAATCGTGGGAGACAATCCCACGATAAGCCTAACGGTGTTTGTTTGCTTTCTTAGTGCGCAGGTCTCAAGCATTAAGATCTGATTGGTACGAGAACAGGAACCCAAACAAGGAATGCCCAATTTTTGTATCAACAAGCAATGCGAAAAAAATTTATATATTTTTTTTAAATTTTAAATAAAAAAACATGTGTAAAAATGTATGTGATCATTGGTATTTTTTTTTAAACGTATATACATTTTACACAATTTTGCAATGTATATACGTTTTTACAATGTAACATTTTTTAAAATTTGAGAATTTTTTTTTAAAAAAAAATTCCCAAATTATTTTAGAAAAAAAAAAATAGAAATTTTTTTTTCTAATTTTTTTTCCGAATTTTTTTTTTAGGATTTTGACAAAAAAAACTTTTTTATAGAATTTTTTCGGATTTTTTAAGAAAATTTTTATTAGAAAAAAAAATTATGAAAATTTTTTCTTTAAAAAAAATTCGAATTATTTTTTTGGAATTTAAAAAAAAAACATGGACCATTTATTTTAGAAAACTGAAAAGAAAATAGAAAAAGAAGGCGAGGGTAATTTGGTCATTTGATATTGATCAGAGACCAAACAAGTAGCAGAAACTTCAAAATGAGGATCACCGTTGCACTTTCAAACCTTAGGGACCAAACCTGCAATTTGGTCTAACCTTAGGGACCAAACCTGCAATTTGGTCTAACCTTAGGGACCAAAAATGCAATTTACTCTATAATAAACAATAGAGGGAAAAATGTAGAATAAAAAGGGTGTGAGAAATGAAGAAAAGAAAAGAGTTAAAGGACCTCTTATGTCATACCTCCAAATTCATTAATAACAGGTGGATTGGTTAATTAATTGAAGCTGAAATAATTCCATAGGCTAAGACTGATGATTACTTCATTGTTTCTTTTATATAATCACAGTAATCAAAACCTAATCACATTACGAATGATCAATTAAGCATAATGGATGATTTTGAAGCGCCTTCATTCTCATTAGGTTTCAATTTCGATACATCCGAACCCCAAATCACACCGAATAATACATCGAATCGGGTCTTGGAAGCTGTTCTGTTAGCTTCTGATGTGAAGACACTTGTTGATGGTAATGATAATGATGAGGAGTTTGAGATTGAGATGCTTACTGTTGTTGATCCAGATGATGGTGATGAGGTAGTACGGCCAAGATTGAAGCGATTAAGGCGAGGGTGTAGTTTGGGTACGGTGGATTTGGGTTCGGGTTCGGGTTCGGGTAATGGTAAGAGTACCGTGGAATTTTGTTTGGGTTCTGGTTTGGGTTCGGTGGTTGTTGATGATGATGATATCGAGGATTTTTCGTCCCCGGAGGATAATATAATGCTAAAGGTAAAAGTATTTACTTATTTATTTATTGAATCTGTTTATCTGATTATTGCGGGGTTTAATACAGTTTTTAAGAATTTAGGATTGCTTATCCAAACATGGTTATTTGATTTTGTGAATGAAGCTAGTTGTTTTAAGCTATGAGCAATTTATCAGTTTCAATAAGCAAATCAACAGTTTCTTATAGGACTCCTTCAATTGTGCTAGTGTTTGGTATTGCTGAAGTAAAATAATCAGAATTAGATTATTAGTTTGATTAAGCAACTTTGAAACTCACTAGTTTGCTCTTACATAATCATACATCACAATCATTTACCCTCTGTCAAAACACTAAAAAAACTGATTATATTTTGTTTCTAAGCAACCCCAAACACCCCCTAACCACGAAGTAAACTTATCACATAGACCCTTACCGGCGTAGGTAACAGGATTTTCATCAAAAACCTATGATCCCAAATTTGCCAAACGATCTGCTAGGATTTTAATTAGCTGGAAGTACTGGTTATAGACGAGTTGACACCGTCAAGGTTTAGCAACTTGTTATCAAGCTGAATAGTTCCGTTGTGCTTATTTTTGTGAAAGATCTTTTTCAGATGCTCCCACAAGTCTTTAGCTTTCATCATCTTACACATTTCTAGACCCCCAAACCGAAACTTCCCCACCCTCTTCCCAGTTCATCTCCACCTGAACCTGTGTCTCCTGTCACCTCCTCAGCCCACTCTTCCAATTCTGATTCGGTCCATTCCAGCGGCCTATCTACAGATGGCCCTTCCTTGGCCCAAATACCTCCTGCACCTGATGTCCAGACACCTACTTTATCTGCGGCACATACTGACACTCTTTTCTTCCGTGGTCCAGCACCTACTGCTACGAGAACTCGTGTTTTCCCTCCCCCACATCACCCCATGGCATCTCTAAACCTCTCGCACGTTTCACTATTCACATCACCAGTACCTTTCCCATTCCTTGTTCCTATACTCTTGCTTTACAAGATCCTAGCTGGTATAGTGCAATGTCTAATAGTTTTTTTATTTGCTGAAAAGGTGAAATATATACGGAGTATTAACTTCCCAAACCAATATTTACAAGAGCATTTAATCTTTCTGGGCCATGACAAACCAAGGCTAACAGGAATACTAAAAGTGGGATACAAGCAAAATCACAATGCTAATTCAACATTAAGCATACATCCTGTTCAAACTAATCAAACATACATTCACCTAGGACTACATTTCCTTCCCACTATGACCAATCAAAATCACTGTTATAGTTACATCCTCATAACAACAACTAGACGGATCGTCAGTGAAAGGACCCATCCCTCCATTCAAAACCAACCATCCTCCCTAGGGTGCTGCACTTAAACACCTATCCTCAAATGCAAGACAACACCTATCCTCCAAAGAATATCCCAAATAGAGTAGACTACATTTCCTTCAAGAGACTCCCAAACTGCTTCAATTTTGCTTCTCTTTACATCAAAAGCAGAGGTCAAGTTCTATTAAGCATCTAGCCTACTCAAACACCGCTGGGCATACAACAACTATCCACTAGAAACCTTCTTTATGAGTTTTGACTACTCAACCACAAGAAACAGAGCAGATTACCAAGACTAGTTGCCACATCAATAACCTCTAGACTAGAAATCTGACGTTTCAAGAGCATTTCATCAAAATCAAGTTACAAGGTCATCAAAACATTTTCCATTTTTAGCAGTATGACTGCAACTGCTAGCTACCTTTTCCTCTTAAAACTCATCAGACATCAATTACACTGAAGACCTGATTGCAACAACAGCTTATTCACCATATTATGTATCAATTTTATGAGATCTATAAAGCTAGGACCAAGTAGTTTCATCTTTCACAACTCACTATTCCTAGCTGCTTATAGATCTTAAAACTAGTTCAATCTTGTTGACTGGGTAGTCGGGCATTCATTCAAATCTTTTATTAAACTGTCACTGTCAATTTGATTCATAGATACTTGCCATCTTTTACTCACTTCATCAATTGTTGCAGACTTCTTTACTTTCAGGGAGGCCAATTTTAGCCTGATATTGTTGACAATGACAGTCAAAAGCACTTTGTAGTCCCTTTTTTCATTAGCAAATAGTCTTTTATTTCTTTCATTCCAAACATAGTAGACACATGCTGCACGCACTATTCTTCTCAGGATACTCATAATGGATTTATTGCAAAGCATGCTTATTAGTCCATTGAGTATTTCATTCCAATTATTTGACAATTCTTCCTTTTGACTTTTCTTCTTCAATTCTCTCCATATTTTGTTTGAAAATGGCCATTCAAAGAATATGTATGTAACTGAGTCAGGACATGTCTCACATAAAGGGCATGAAACTTGTTTTCCAGGGTACCATTTAACAAGCCTGTCCTGTGTTGCTAATCTTCCCAAGATAGCCAACCACAGAATAAAGGAGTGTTTGGGAGTACAATGTCAGAACCATACCACATCACACCATAGGACTTTATCTCCATTATATCTCCGGTCTTTCCAAGATCTATCAACAGTGTACTTCACGCAATTTCCATCTTTAGTAATCCATACTGATTTATCTTCATACTCATTCAAGGCAGGGACAGATAGTGCTTGGAGGATTGGATAGCTAGATTTCCTTTCAGCATGCCACAACCAATTTTCATTGTCAATCATATCACATTCCTTTTCATTGCCATCCATATTTACTCGCAATATTGCTTCATTTGGGATAATGTCACTTGGTATTCCTTCATCCCACCACTTGTCATGCCAGAAAAATACACTTTTTCCCTTTCGAACTTTACACATAACATGCTTTCTCATCTTATCTCTTAATGCCAAAATCTGTTTCCATCCACAACAGTTGATAACTTAGTTGATCTAATAATGATGTAGCAAGTCTGTCTTATTTTGGGAATTGGTGCCTTTGGAAAACACTATTATTTTACACCGTTACTGTTGTCTTAACATAAACAAAAAATGGAAACATTACAATTAAATTCTGATTGTTAAAATATCAAAATGGGATAATGCTTATCAACATATGAGATATTCTGTAATCCATTGTCCCAGTTTGTAACACATACTGTATTTAGATATATATATATATATATATATATATATATATATATATATATATATATATATATATATATATATATATATATATATATATTTTGTAATATGCCGCAATTTTTGGCCTAACAAATGTCGCAAACATGTTGGGATCACCACACTGTCCACTTTGCATAAAAGAAACGACATCTGTGTTTTTTTATGACTTATGAAATGTACTCATTTTTTCAATGAGAAGTTTCTTCTTCTGCGGCTATCTTTGACTTGTGCTTTTACCTTCTGTACCGATTTTAAATAATAATGCTTCATGTTTTTTTTGTGTTTTTCGTATGTAGGTGCTTATTGGGTTATTAGGTGTTATACCTGATGCTTATTGGGCTAAAGGTTAGTGATTGATCAATGGGTGTACTTTAAAAAGTATAGTGAATAATGTGATACTTATTGGGTTATTATGTGTTATACCTGATAACACGAAGTTATGTTTAGTCTATGTAAGCTATATTATAACAGTACATATGGTTTCCATTATCGTTTAATGTTTTGTATAGTTGGTGACTCTTAGTTGGACCAAACACATTCAACTATGATCCAAACTTGTATGTTATCTTGGTGCTCTTGTATTTCTTTGTAACGTCTTGCTAGTTTAATAGAAAATCGTCATAAAGATTTCTCAACGAACCGAGACTCCCAAAGTGATGATATGATAATGTTTGCAACAAACCTCTAGATCAATACGAGACTTATAAAGTTATATGTGCTTTTTGCGACTCAAAGTTCACTTAAGACAATTGAATATATATAATTGCATTGATGATTATAAAAAATGATTATAAAACTGAAACTTGAACTAAGGGCCCGATTGGTTTGTAGACGGTTTTAATTGCATTTTGGTTCATGCATGTTGAATGAAAGATGAAGATTTTGACTCAAATATAATGTTTGGAAGCTTTTAATTCATTTGATATACAGTACTTCAAACCTAAAAGTTACATTTTTTAAATCCCACCTATAAGGGTCGGTATCTTTTGATTCCTCTGACTTAGATTTTGTCAAACTGAATTACAACCACACGTTACTTTTTTTATAATTTGTATAATATTATTTTAAAAACTTTTTTAGTTTATTTAAATCTTAAAATAATATAAAAGCTTTTATTTTATTTCTAACCCAAATATAAAACAAATAACTTTTACATTTTCTCTCTCTTACATCAAATTCAAATTCAAATCCAAATTTAAATCCGAATCCAAATCCTAAACCCATTTACAAACCAACGGGCCCTTAGTATTAGGATTTGGATTTGGATTTGAATTTAATGTATGAGAGAAAAAAAATAATTAAAGTCCAGTTTGACTTTTGAATCCAATTTTGACCTTAATTTTTTTTATATTACATAATACTTAATGCAAAATATATAAATGTATTGTGTTTTAAATATATTTTTCATTTGTATAATTTTTATAAAGTATTATATAATACAAGTAAAAATATTCAGAGTTAAAGTTGGATTTAAAAAGTTAAAATAGACTTATATTTTAAGATAAAGGTAGTATATTATAAAATATGTTTTATAAATTATTTATATAGGAAATGAGATGAGAGAGATAGAAAGAAAATGAGAATGTGGTCCATTTTTTTCATAATACCCACCATCTTTAGGCACTCCCTAATATTTTGGATAAAAGGCCAAACCAAATTCCTACCGAATGACTTATTAATGTTTTTTCAAATTTAAACCCACTCAAAAGTAGGATACCAAATGCACCCTAATTAGTATATATTACATTTATTGGGCATCTTATGAACAGTACTCTTTTGCTACAGTGCTTTCTGAGGGAAATTAATATAAATCGGATCTTCTCGATTTTTCTTCGTCTCTCTCATTAGCACACATCAACCGAAAAAACACACGCACGCACATGATTCATCTCCTACCAAGATCCACAAATAGCATAACAAGATCCATCACAGCAGCTTTCGTAAGTGTTTTTTTCCCTTTTTTTTTTAATTTTCTTAGTTTATTTTAACGATTTGGGTTTTTTTTTTGGGGATTCTGTTAAAGTTAAATGCATTTATGTTGGATTCTATGGGTTTGGATTTAATTGTCTTTAATTTTCGCACATTTAACCAGTTAAAAGTTATGGATTTTGAAATTAGGGTTTTATTGGAATTTGGGGATTTTGTTTTTTGGGGTTAAAGATTGAATTGTTAAACTAGGGTTTTCTGATTTTGGGTTTTCTTACCTTAAAAACAATCTTAGGCATATCATAATCGGTAAAAATTGTGGGTTTCGTTTGTTATTTGTTACCGTGAATCATGCATTTGTTTATGTTGTTAGGTGAGATGAAACACAATGAGAAGAAGAAGAAACATATTCAGATCCACCACAAGATGGGTTTGGTTTGGTTTGTTATTTATTTATTTTCTATTCATTCGCTATTTTGTGCCTATTACATTGGTGTAGTGCCACTTATTGATTTAGTTTGATTTAGTCTAAGCACCTATGAATTTTGGTTAGTTTGTTAAAACTGAGATTATAAGTAGTTATGGTGTCATTATAAGGTTTAAAAGAATTACTTCAACTACCTTAAAATGAAGTTTAAATAGCTACACTTTCGGGTGAGTAATGATTGTATATTTTTTACCTTTCAGTCAAGGCTACATAATATCAGAGTCGAGAAGGTGGCAGCATGTTCTAGAGTTAAAGGTCTTTGAGTTCGAATCTGATATGTGCAGGTATGATGCTTAAAGAAAGTGTCGATATCATTTTATGGATTGATTTCCACAATTAATCTGTTGTTCTTCATTTGTGCAGGTCACTTACAGAGCAATTTTCGTTACTATAGAATTCATCGATTAAGATTGATATGCAATTGAAGGTATGGCGTAAGGTCGGGTGCACCAAAAATCAAAACCAAGCTGGATATGCAAGACACGTATGAGCGACCATTTGAAACTGGATTGACAACTGCAAATGCTCCCACCAAACACTCATTAAGAAACATTAAAGGCAACATTCCTGGAGATTGTGAAAGCACATTAGTACCACGCTACAACGGCATACATATTGCAAGTGTACAAGACAATGCTGCTCACCTTGATTACAATTCAGGTATGTGCAAGTCCAAATGCAATAAACATCATACTATGCCTATCCTGCTATTAATTTTATTACATGCTTTGCCTTGGTTGCATCAGGTACTAACGAAGGAATGGTCCATTCTTCTGCATCTATATGTGCTCCTGCAAGCTATCATCAGCAAAAAATCGGTTCGAAATACTTTTTTTATTTGGTCATGGATGTACACAATATAATGTATATAAAATGTATATGATTTTATCGACAATTTTTAAACTTAATGCTGAAATATATATGTGTACATGTGGTAGGGAGCAGGAATGCATGCAGGATGCGTAGTGTGTCAAAAAGAGTTTCTCAACGCAGCCAAAACGGATCACCTTGGTGGACTTAGCAGAAGGCGTAAGGATACCAGAAGGCTAAAAATATGACTGGCAGTGGTAAAGCTGCAGGTCCGGCTAGCTAATGGGTCGAAATGAAGGTAAGATGTTGAATTTTGTAGAGATACAGGGTTAGCATGCTAGAAATAAGGGGGTGTTTGGGTTAGCTGGGCCTTGGTAACCATATTAAAAAAACTTGACGATTTTCATTAAACCTGTAGCCATTTTGACTTCCACTTTAACTTTTGAGGCTGCTGGCGAAAAGACTCAAATACATCAGGCACAAACAAGAAGCGACAATTTAAGATAACAGAAGTGTGTAGGTTGCATGTACATTATGTGCTTTTTCTCGCTTGAATAACGTCGTTTTTATATATTGTCGAAATAGTCTCTAAAGTGTGTAGGTTGCAGTCACTTTTTGCATTTTTCAAGTTTATAAACAAATGCGAATTTGAACAAAGTTCAAAAATAGTGAGAGCGTAAATGTCATGTTTATTCTAATTTTAGGTGCATTTTTTTAGATTTTATATTTACCAGTTTAATGATTTTTGGTTATCGGTTGTTGTCTTAAAAATTGAAGGGTTCTATAAACCATTTTATTCAATAATATGTTCGGGGTGGTGCTGGCAACCATGGTGGGTTAAATATGCATTTCGCATATGTTTATGATGCCGTTTTCAAATTTTGGTTTATTAATGAGTTGCTCATGTTTGGCTGCATTTGCTTACGCTTGCTTTCCACTTCCACATCCCTTGATGGCTTATTGTGTTTGCCTCTATGTCAATAGGAACACCTATATTTGTGATGGGATTGCAGAGTGGAAGGTCACCAATCCAGTTCATGTGGTATGTTACAACAACTTATATGTATATCAGAAATTTGAAATCCTCTTTATGATGCAAGTATGTGTGGAAGTAATTTTTATGCATACAAAAGTTTTTTTGATAGCTGATGGTTTATGCAGAAACTTGGCCATCTCATTGCTAAATTTTTTTTTTGCAGAAAATGGACTGCCGCAAAGTTGGATGACCAATGGCCGTTGGAGGAAACGGCCAACGCTACCGAGGCATTGGAGAGGAACAAATGTAATGCCGAAAAGGCCTAAATTAAGGCTGCGCTTTGAGCTCGGAAAAAAGGCTGAGCAAAAAGAGAAGGTGCGTTTTAAGTAAATTTTGTCAATTTAATATGTATTGTAGCAGATTGTCATAGTTTGGGAATCGTTTTGACGGGTAGTTGTTCAAATAAAACCAAGACCTTCCCACCGACGTTCCTGAATTGATTTTGGAGAAATTGTTTCTTTGTAATGTTATAAACGTAGCATGGATATGAAAAAGGTGACCATAAATATCTTTGAATATAAGATTGTCATTCATCTGTCAAGTAAAGGTAAGAAAATACAATAATATGAGATGGACAATGTAGTAAAATGTATCGGGTTAGAATGAATCAGTCGGTTGGGTTTTTTTTTTTTTTTTTTTTTTTTTTTTTTTTTTTTTTTTTTTTTATTGCTTTTTGTTATGGGTAATGGAGATTTTAATTCTTTTAAAAGTTTATTGTTGTTTGATGAAATTTTTTTTCGGTGTGAGTTGTGATTGATATTTTTTTTCCCAGGTTATTTGGCCTAAAGTTAAGGTGTTCCAGAAGCAATATAGGTGTGGCACTGCACATTTGGAAACTTGAGGCTACTTAACAAATCTTTGCCACAGTCCTTCTCATCAAATGTGGATTCTATTTGATGCTGAGGATGGAACAAATCGGTTTGCAGCTTTCACACATGCCGTGTACAAGAGATTGTATGAAATACACTTCTATTAGAATCCACATACGCCGAGGAAAAGAACTGTGATTGGTCAACATACGCCGAGGATTCTATGTGGTTGCGAAATACTCTTATATTATCACTTTTTTTAAGAAATTGAAGGAAAAAGACTGATTGGTCAACATACTCACAAATGAAGCAAAATCAAAGCTAACAGGTGCAGTTAACCATTTTATATTTTTGTTGCTTATCAAATCTTTAGAATAGCAGTTGCATTTTGGAGAAGACAAACATTGCACCGCCTCTTTGAACTTGACTACTTAGAGGGTGATTGGATGCTTATATTTCCAACTTATGGTAGTACTTATAATTCAATTTTATGCATTTAATGATATATCTTCATGCAGATGGCAAATGCTCCCCTTTTGGCCTTTTGTATGAAGAAAGTTGAAACTGTATAGTTTATATGTAATATATTTGGCATAGCTTTTGGCCTTTTGTATGAAACTTTGTTATATTCAAGATACCATTTTGAATTGATGTGATCATGAAAAATGGATCCTCTCATATATACAGTAAGCCTTGATTGATAATATGATGTAATATTTGTTTTACCATTATGATGTAATAGTGTAGAAGTCTCCAATTTTCATTGTTATATACCACATATTGCATTCCAAGTTGTCACTTTTTACTGTTAATTGACACAATGTGCTGCAACCTTTATTAAACAAACGTTGTATGCAAAACATCCCGCAGCGAAGCGCGGGTAGCAAAACCTAGTATATCCTACATGCAAGCTTCTTTTGAAATAATCCACTAACATATTAATTAAACTCAAAAGGGTTCATGCAGAGCATGTCACTTTCTCAATTTTGAATTTGTATTATAAACTTCATTATTGATGCTAAAATTGTAATAAACACCTAAAACTATGGCTTCATTATCTGAGGTTAAAAGATTAGAATTGTTAAGAACAAAAGTTTTTCAATTCCAAGTGTATCAGTTAATGGCGAGGGCTCATCTCGATCCTAAAACATTGAAGTCTTGAGGAACAATGGACTTTGTGCGGTTACTACTAGCGCATTTAAAACTCAATCGATTTGGCTATAAAACTTGATTCGACTTGATTATATAACAAAAAATAATAACATCAATCAAGATTTGTACTCGCCAACTTTGTTGTTCGACTTGATTAGTTACTGGTAGTGGATTTTGTAAATTTACACACACGTAAAGAGGGTGAATATATAGAACTAGCCTATAGACCCGTGATAAATCACGGGTGGTGATGCTTGGTTTTGCAACCTTGCAAAAGGTTTTACCTCTCGAGGGATCTCGAGAAGCTTGCAATCCCCACCAGGCAATGTACTTGAGGTGAGTAAAAATCTCGGTTTTTGAAGGAGTGGCAGAATTAGTTACTAGTCAACTAACCCAAATTACTACAAATACAATAAAAATAAAATAACAAGAAAATAAAAGTGAGGAAAACTTATATTGAGAGAAACTGCGTTTACTTAGGTTTCACTACTCCCTAGCTATTTTTCATTAATTGATTAGTTTGTTACAATTGCGTGGATGACGGGGTTATATTCCTTAATACCATTCGTCGGGCTGTGTATGATCTTCCCCAACTCTATTGTAACACCCCCAAAATTTAATACAGCGGAAGACTCAACAAGCTTTCGGGGTGCTACGGGGATTGGTATCCAACACAAGACAATATAGAACGAGATAAAGTAAACATAATAAAAACGCAACCAAAACGGGGTTTTAAGGTTTACATTTATCCCAACATCATTCAGAGTCAGGCCCAAAATAAATTAACAGTAGGTCCAAATTTAGTTATCAGAGTTTAGAAAAATAGATCCATAAACCATGAGCCTTGGCCGAGCCTTCCATTCCAAGCATGCATCTCATCACTTAATTACCTGAGAAAACGTGCTAAAAGTCAGCTTTCGCTGGTGAGATCATAGGTTTAAATTCATCTAACAATATAGTGGACATATACGCAAAACGCTTGCTAGCTAGACTAAGGATTGGCTAAAAGCCTGCGGATACCCTCCGCTCCAACATAACACACGGATACCCTCCGTTCTAACATAGATATTCGGGTAACCCCCGCAATACCAATAAATACTCGGATAACCTCCGAAGTATTAATAACCTATAGGTGCACACTATAGTATCTAAATAAGCCAACCTTGAATAGTACACACAACATATATGTGACTAAAGCTGACAATTCCAAATAACCAAATAAGCCAACCTTAAATAGTACACACAACATATATGTGACTAAAGCTGACAATCCACCAATAACCAAATAAGCCAACCTTGAATAGTACACACAACAGGTGTGACTAAAGCTGACAATATATCCTAGTCCATACGCATAGCAAGTTTAGAAAGAATATAAAAGCGATAATAGTCCACGTAAAATAATTTGCATGTTTCTCACCCCAAGTATTGAAAACATAGTTCAAGAAAACGTGGGGCTATGACTCACCTCAAGTCTAGAAAATAGCAAGAAGAAGTCGGTAGAAATAAGATGTATGATAACTCACAAAATAACAACTACGGACTTGGCACGACCTAACAATATTAACTCGTTCAGAAATCATTTCCTCAAATTCAAAATATTCCCAAACCCGGACGAGAATCCATTTTATTTCCGATAATCCATTTCGTATTAGTTTGGTGTGTTTGCGTTTGGTATCCATACGGGTGGTGGGTCGACTCAAAACAAACCAAAAAGATCACATAAAGAATAATAAAATAAACTATCGATCTAATATTAGCCCAATATATCATTTAAATAAATCGCCGAAGTTTATCAAGTCCGTCGATTTGATAATCCCCATATTTATTTACGTAACATACCGTTCCAAGATTACACCCAACCTAAAGCACATAGCACATAATTACTATATAGTACATATCATAGTTTAATAAATTCCTCATATATATCGTCAAATTGGCCAGATTTCCCGACATATACACTCGCAATTTATTACACTTTACATATACTACAACCTATGGGCGTCGTAGGATACGATGCCCATTAATATATTCATTTCATATAACCAAATAACCCGGTTCAACCTTACGGTTAAGTGGTTATTTAGTTATAGAAAATGTTTATATTAATCGTCATATATCCGTGACAACACGAAAGTCACAAATAATAACTTACCTGGACTCGAGTGACAACGACTCCGCATAACTCGATAAGTTTACCCGTTATATATACAAAATGACATTTTATTAAACGTTTAATAATTGTCGGGAGTTTCCCATTTTATAACACAATTTTTATAATAATAATACGTTCAATAATATTACGCCACTTTCGTAGCCTAATATATATCTAGTTGTATAATTTATAATACGACTCGTGATTATTATTATTATTATTAATATACGCGCCTATATAATTATATATACGTTATTCACGTCTATATATTCATATAAACGTTTATATTATCAATAATTATTATTACGAGTTTTATTATTTACGTTTTAATTGTAATAATTATCGAGTCATACGAAATGGTCACATGTCCGAGTCATGACTCTCGGCTCATTGTCCAAGTCCAATATAATAAGCAAATGTCATAAAACAATACATCTCCGTCCAAACAATCCCAATCCACGTGCTACAACATGAGGGTCCGACTACGGCACCCGACTAACCTATCTCCGTCAATCTAATGACCGTCTCACAATCGGTCCCCAATCACACTTTTCGTCAACAACTCCTCAAAACCAATATCCATCGTCGAGACCAAACGTGGTCTCGACCCACAAGTATTCGGCCAACATTATCCAACCAAAACCAAAACCAATATATCAACAATAATAATAATGAAGAGAATATAACAAGGTCCATATTCGGGTTGGTTTACCAAGCCAACCCGAGTCTCACTCGACTCAAATGAGTCTCGGTCCAAGCCACGAGCACAACGGCTCGGACCAAACATACAAGTAACCAAATAAACTCCCACGAGCACAACAAATTTGCCAACCGACCCATAAGGTCTTCGGCAACAACAATAATAATGCGGCTAAGAGCCGCGACCCACTAGGGTCGAACCACAGAAAATAACGAGCCCATGGCTCGAGTCACGACCAAACGAGAACCCCATACGGGTCTCGACTTGGCTATACGAGCAACCATAGGTGACCCCGAGACCTCAAGGGTCTCGGTTAGGCTCGAATCAATAATCAAGCCCTCGACATCAACCAAACTACCAAAACCAAGAATCAAAACTCCTCCAAATGCTCAAAATAAGAACATGCCGAGAGCATAGGCTCTCGGTTTCGAGTCGACCACCTCAAAATCCAAAAACCCGGATACCAAACATGATTTTTATTATCAAAGCATAGATTTCCAATCAAAATATTTCGATTCCCATCAAAATCATCCGTGTAGCCACGGATTTATCACCATGTCGAGGTACCCAAGGTACCTATATGAGCTCACTCACCTTCAAAAACCTCCAAACGAATAGATCTTGTAAAAATAACAAAAACTCGAACGGATCTTTAAAGATTTCGTGATGTTAATGGTGGTTTTGGGGTGTGTATGATATACCAAAAGAAAGAGGGTGAAATAAGGAGTAATATGGTGGTGTTTATTTTGTAGGGTGGTCGGCGTAGTGGCGGTGGTGGCCGGATATGGTGTTCGGCGGCTAGGGTTAGAAAAAGGGAGATGAGGGAGATG
>JARVZY010012383.1:0-12041 GCA_030686995.1 Artemisia argyi | reverse complement strand
GGTTTTTCTTCAGTTCGGTTTTCGGTTTATTCGGTTTATTACCCGACCCATGAACACCCCTAAAACAGAGTATCAATCTAGGGCCGAGCATCGGGCCAAACCCGAACCAAAAACCGAATAAGAGTACAACATGAGCCGAGGAAAAACTATTGATACCGAAACCAATAAAAATATATTTCGAACCAAAAAAGTGTGTTTTGACCCAAACCGAACCGAGTAAAACCGAGATAATTATACAAAACCGAATCGAATAAGTTCGGTTCGGCTCAGCTCGGCCCAGTTTAGGTCGGTTTAACGTTTCGATTCGGTTTTCGGGTGATTTTTCTGGGCCCTAATGAACACCATATATATATAGTTGAGGTTAGTTATGAGAAAGACAATTTTATATAAGAATTTATGTTTTATGGTTTTGTTTTCATAGCAACTAGAGTAAACTAAACTAAATTTGCTGATTATATGACATCGGGTGACTATTTATGTCTTTGTTTTGTAGTTTCTTCTATAAAACGTTCTTTGTACATAAGAAGTTCATTGGTTATTTCTCTATGGATTTTCCGCACAGTTATCAAATCAATGGGTAATCTGCGACAAATTATCAATGGATTTCACACGGACATAATCGTCTTTTGGTTTTCTAACACACTTACGTTTACACACATTTACATTCTTGCATATATACATATAAAGTAGACATGGATAGAACGAAAGATAAAACACATATGAAGACATAGTAAGTAATGTGGGAATGTGTTAGTATGCAGAAACATAAAGACGATAATTTTGTCGGAAATCCATGGGTATTTACACACATGTTTCCCACGGATTTATCAAATTGGTAGGTAATTTGTGGGAAAGTACCCACATATTTCCCACGGATATAACTGTTTTCTTTTACTTTTTTTGATATAGTTGCACGTTCACGCATATACACGTCCATATGCCTAGATAGAAAACATATATAGATACAATGAAGGCCATAAACCGGGATATTTAACATATACGTGTAGATATCCACACATATACAATGGTTTGTTACAGAAAAGGTTATACTTGAACCTACACATACACTTGTGAACCTACACATACACTTGTGATACTGACATAAATAGTTTCATTAATAGATAAACACATATAATATGAAACTATAAACACATATGAAGACATACTAAGTAATGTGGGAATGTATAAGTAGACAAAACATAAAAACGATATTTTCTGTGGGGAATCTGTGGGTATTTACACACGTATTTCCCACAGATTTATTAAATTGGTAGGTAATTTGTGGGAAAGTACCCACATATTTTCCACGGACATAATCGTTTTCTTTTACTTTGTTGATATAGTTACACGTTCACGTCGATAGACATAGATACAAAATATCTATAGATACAATGAAGGTCATAAGCAAGAATACGAAACGTATACGTGTAGATATCCACACATATATAATGGTTTGTTATACAAAAAGGTTATTCCTAAACCAACACATACACTTGTGATACTGACATAAATAGTTACATTAATGGACACCACACATATAATATGAAACTATAAACACATATGAAGACATACTAAGTAATGTGAGAATGTGTAAGTACAAAAAATACAAAAACGATATTTTCTGTGGGAAATCCGTGGGTATTTACACACGTATTTCCCACGGATTTATTAAATTGGTAGGTAATATGTGGGAAATTACACACATATTTCCCATGTACATAATCGTTTTCTTTTACTTTTTGATATAGTTACACGTTTACGCATATACACATCAATATACCTAGATACAAAACATCTATAGATACAATGAATGTCATAACCAGACATACGGAACATACATGTAGATGTCCACACATATACAATGGTTTGTCGTGTAGATATTTCCCACGACAAACACAAAAACAACATTTTGTGGGAAATACGTGGCTAGATACCCACTGATTTCCCACATACCGGTTAAATAGTTACTTTATAAAAAAAGTCCGTGTGAAATCCGTGAGTATTGGAGCTAAAATTTGCCACCTACTTTTGGCCATGGCTAATATGTGTGAAATGTGCCACAAGTTTCCCACGGATGTCTAATAAACATAAATAGTGTGAATATGGTCGCAAATCTGTGGGAAATTTGCGACGGATTTCACACAAAACCTTGGTCAACAATTTAGTGTGTAAAGAGTGGAAAATCCGTGGGAAATTTACCACATATTTCCCACTGAAATTTGGTCAACAATTTGGTGTGTAATTTGTTGGTATCCCGTGTGAAATTTCACACAGTTTCGTTTCCGTGGGAAAACTTTTGTGGGAAAAACCAATTTGTGTAGTAGTGGGATAATTGAAATATGTTAAAGTATTTGAAGATAAGAAATATTATAACAATGTACAAAGCCTGCAATTATAACAGGGTCCTATGGGTCCATCTCATACAATAAGATGGGTTAGAATGCTTACCAACATATATATAACAAAAAACTACATCGACAAAACAACATGAAAACAGCAGCCCTTGCAGCAGAATTTTTGACACATGCGACAACCCCTAATTCTAACTAAGAAACCATTCTTACAGGCCCCTACAATAGCGTATTGAAACTAACAATTAACTAGGAAGTTCCAAAGTTAAACCAATAGAATTACAATCAAAGTAAAGTAAAAGTATGCAAGTCGATGAGTATTGTAAACCTACATGGTAGCCAACAAAATAATGTTTAAATCCGTTTTGTTGACCTGAAACTTTTTTGGGTCAACCACATATAACATATCTGAATGAACTTAAAATAGAAAATGATGGTCAAATAGCAGGGTCATTTAAAATATCAATCTTACAACAAGTAATATTCAGATTAGTGTTTAATAACAGATAAATATAAAAAATTTCAAAATCATCATGACTTGGTTTAAGCTGATAAATATAAAAATTAACTTCTTCAATAGGTCTTCTAGAATGATGTATATAATTCCAAATCAGTATAAACTTATGCCTGCTGTTGAAACTTACTATAAGGGCATATAATCGACATCTATGTTTAGTATACACCTTCTGTTGAAACTTACACAGCAGATAAAATTTACCATTAATACATTCCAAACATCTTAACACCTTTGACCAGATATAATAAGCTATGAAACTGCTTATACAAATTGTTTAATAATAAGCAAAACTTGACCAAACAGTACCCAACTTTGACAAGATGTATTTTTTACTTAAATAAGCTTAATAGAACAGTACTAAAGCCAATGGAAAACCAGAAACACAGATAAAGGCAAAAACAAATGGAATAAGAAATATAGAGATAAGCAATAAGACAAGCAGTTAATCACATATAACATATCTTAGGCACATGCAGCCCTACTTATGAAAACTAGATGAACCAAATATAAACTGAAATAGTTACTATAAGCAATATTAAGCTCAGGTAAAAAAATAAACTCAATGTATGATCAATCTTAGGCACATGCAGCCCTACTTATGAAAACTAGATGAACCAAATAAGCTGATCAAATAAGCTTAGAGATGCAAGCTTATGGGGGCAAACTACTCACTAACAATCTGAGAACACAAAATCACCTTGAAAACAGATACTAGATCCAATTCTCTTAACTAAAAGTAGCCTAGAAATTTGGTCAATAGCTAAATTGCAGAGCACTAGTTTGCCCAAACAGTCAACTTCAAAAGTCTTTTTCAATAAGCAAATAAGTTCCAAATTTGAAATTTCTTTTAGATGTGTATTATCTGAGTGCTAAACATATCAAAAAAAACAAACCAAAACAATTTCCAACAAATATTGAATCCTACAACCTCTCAAAAAGTTTAGCCCAAAATCTGAATTTCAAATATGTTTGACTTTTGATTTAGACAGAAATGTTGACTAAAATGGATTTTGATTATGCAAATTTGACTGAAAATGTTTTTGTTAAGCTGCTTTTTAAATGAAATAAATTATAACTAATACTTATACAATAACTTTATGAGATTATGCAACCTAAGACTAAGACTACTAACTGTGATGATCAATGAAAAGGTATTTAGACTTTTTATGTTATGACTAACTGATTTTATGTTTAACTAAGCCTTAGTGTAGACTAAGTGAGATGACTAAACCAGCAATACTCTCTGAAACAAACAAAGAGACAAGCAAACCACACTGATCCAAACACTACATTTGTTGACTGTCTCAACCAAAACACTACTCAAATCTGATACAACTTAATTCAAACCAACTCTTATATGCTCAATATGATTGCAACTGCCTAATGAACTCAAAAAAACAGATCTCAAATATACTACTACTCAGAAACCACAAATAACTCAGATCCACAGATGTTGACAGAAAATATATGAAACAGTTACACTAGGTAAATATCAACCAATACTTATCAAAAGTGACTAAATAAACAAGTATTAAGCAAATATCAGACTAAATAAGCAACAATAAACAAATATTAAACAAACCAAATCAGATCTAAACTACTATATTGATGAAATAGTAACTGAATTGAACTTACAAACTCAAAACATGGTTCAACCACTGATTTCATATAACATAAACTACGAACATGGTTCAACCACCTTTAATTCATAAACATCATACTCAACATTAAAAAACATTAAAACATTAAAATTAAATTAAAAAACACATGTGACACTCTAGATCTTGAATCTTTACAAACAGTCCTTACCCAAATTCCCTGTCTTACAACACAGAGAACAAACAACCATATACCACCTCAGACACAGTAATAACAAACACGTCACAACCTTACTAGACTTGTAATAACCAACACCACTACAGTTCTTCGTCGTATGCTTCCCACCAGAAATATAACAACAAATCCTATCCTCATAATCACTACGATCCCTAGGACACTCATATGGATAATGTCCATCTTCACCACATGTACAACTTAATTCAGGACAGTCCTTACCCATATGCCAACCTTACCGCACAAAGAACAACACTGACTACACTCCCAACTTAACCTGGTTACATTTCCTATCTCTATGCCCAACTTAACCACACTTATAACAACAACAACAACAACTAGCATAACAACTACAGTCCTTGGCTAAATGCCAATTCTCACCACACTTAAAACAACTACAATCCTTAACTAAATGAAATAACAACATACATTACCCTGGCAAAGACATGTTTTACGGTCCTTTCTTTGGATTCTTCCATACGCTTGTTTAACCATGCTATAGAGTTTTTATCATGTTTTGATGGCCTTTTATTGCTTTCAAAACTATTTTATTAACTTCTAATTTTCATATATCAAAATTTTGAATAATATTACTAAACTTAAACCTATTCCCTTATACAAGACAGTTTGAATAATATCATTAACTAATGAAAATTTTGCTGATAAACTCGATCATTATTATCATTTTTCAAAAATTTTGGCGAAGATACTCTAACTAAACTTAAATAATCAAAAAATCTGCTAATAACCTAAAAGCATCATTACTTAATGATATTCTTCACTCGTGAAGATAATTTTAATAAACTTAAACCTCTAATAACCTAAAAGCATCATTACTTAATGATATTCTTCACTCGTGAAGATAATTTTACTAAACTTAAACCTCTAATAACCTAAAAGCATCATTACTTGATAATATTCTTAACTCGTGAAGATAATTTTACTAAACTTAAACCTCTAATAACCTAAAAACTTCATTACTTAATGATATTCTTCACTCGTGAAGATAATTTTACTAAACTTAAACCTCTAATAACCTCAAAACTTCATTACTTAATGATATTCTTCACTCGTGAAGATAATTTTACTAAACTTAAACCTCTAATAACCTCAAAACTTCATTACTTAATGATATTCTTCACTCGTGAAGAAAATTTTACTATACTTAAACCTCTAATAACCTCAAAAATTCATTACTTAATGATATTTTTCACTCGTGAAGATAATTTTTAAAAACTTACATAAACAAATAATCGCTAATATCAATCTTCTTCAAACGAACATAATTTCATATCTAAAAATGAAAAACACCTAATTCGTAAACTATAATAATCTGCATATGTGCAAAAAATAAAAATAATCTTCACAATAATCTTCACATGTGCAAAAAAAATAAATGTGCAAAAAAATAATCTTCACAATAAAAAAAAAGTAACTAATAAAACAATAATCTTCACATGTGCAAAAAAATATATGTGTAATAAATCAAATAAATCAATTAAAAAATAAATGATATAGTCAACGCCGGAAAAAACAGTTGTTAATCATTTAATCACGAAATTATGAAACCGAAAAGAAATTAGAGATAACGGAGTCAATACCGGAGATGACGGAGATTAAACGCAGTAACGGAGATGACAGAGATGAAGGAGACGGAGATGACGGAGATGACGGAGAAACGCCGGAGATGAAGGCGGATGACAGATCTATTTTGTGTCGTGTGATAATTGTAAAGTGGGAAAGAAAAATGGGATAAAGTTTAGGGGTTTGGAAGCAAATGAGGATAATACACTTTGACCCCTAAAAATTTCGTTCAATATTTACAAAAATGTCATTCCGCCCAAAATCATATTAACTTAATCCTATGGTCCAGATCTCTTCTCGCGTTCTCACAAAAATTAGACTTCTCATTTGAACGCTTGTCTATGTGTGTATATATATATATATATATATATATATATATATATATATATATATATATATATATATATATATATATATATATATATATATATGTGTGTGTGTGTGTGTGTATATATATATATATATATATATATATATATATATATATATATATATATATATATATATATATATGGGGCTTTATTTTCAGAACCCTGTTAAGTGCGGGAACTGCGAGAACCCACTTATGTACTACTAATAAAGCATAGTGTGCAGGATATTAATGCACTATGGTTTTTTTTGTAATTAAAATATATCTCAATTGCTGGAAACGTTCATGTAAAGGGTAGAAAAGTAATTTGATTGATACACTATATCATTAACTGCTAGCTACAAAGTAGGGATTCTTCAAATAATTTCTCAGTGATAATCATCACAAAAATGCAACTTGCTTACAATAACATTTACGATTCTCAATTTATTTTTCACAAAATTAACACAGATCACACCTACAACCCTAAACCCCCAAATATCTTCTAAGCGGCGATTATCAAAAAAATCAAATCATGTGAATCGATTTCTTCAAATAACAATAACATCAATGGAAGGTATGATCATCATTGTTCTTTGCTTGTAATTTGTTTTTTTTTTTTTTTGTTTTTTTTTTATATTGTTGATGGTTTATGATACGATTCAAACCATTCATTCAAATCTTATGTTTTGATTGTTGGATTCTATTTGATTAAGGTTAGATAACATTTTTGTTTTATATGATTGTTAGATTAAACTTTTGTTTCGTTTTTTTTAGATTAATCTTGTGATTTGTTATTTAGAATTTATTGTAACAACATTGTTTATGTCGAAATAAGTAAGATAATTTTGATGATTTTATTTTTTTGTATCGTTTTTTTAATGACTGAATATGGATGATACAAGGGGTGTTAGAACAATGACCGAATGGATATATTGAGTAGCATAAAATGGTGTTTGGAAGTAATAACGGGGGTGTTAGAATGATGTAGCATGTGTTTTTGAATGTCGCTAATAAAGAAAATTCTAACAGGGGTGTTTA
Organism: Artemisia argyi; assembly: GCA_030686995.1. NCBI lineage: Eukaryota > Viridiplantae > Streptophyta > Magnoliopsida > Asterales > Asteraceae > Artemisia > Artemisia argyi. Next base: position 4,366 of record JARVZY010012383.1, on the reverse strand, counting down.
GAATATGTGCTAGCAGGGGGTGTGTTTGGATTTATGTTGAAGAAGATGGGTGTTTAGGTATGGGGAATATATAGAAATTGGGTGGGTTTGGATTTATTTTTAATATAAAGATAAGAGCCTGTTTGGAATGTAACATAGAAAATGTGTGATTTGAATATGTGTAACAAGTGTGTTTGGAAAAGATGTTACATAAGTGAGGTGAATATTATTAACATGGGTGATTGGAAAATGTTTAACAGGGGTGTTTGGAAAATGTTTAACAAGGGTGTTTGGAAAAGGAGTAACAGGGGTGTTTGTAAAAGGTTAACATATAAAATTGTTAATACAAAATAATTGTGTTGTTTTTTTATGTGTTTTGCAATTTAGTTTTATGTATTTTGGTATTGTTTGAGTGATCAATGATGTTTTTTTATTTTTATGTATTCATTGTAGCTGCTAGAAGAAGTGGAAGGCAAAAGAATAAAGGCCCAGTTATTTGCGAGAACACAGTTGAAGAAGCAATAGATGCAGATGTGGAGGATAGTGATGACGACTTCCAAAAAACTAACGTCCCAGTTAGCAAGGGTAAGAATAAGATTATGAAGTCGTTACAAGCGTGTTAGTCAAAGTAGTGAACATGGGTGTTGAACAGGTGTGTTTGAACATGGGAATATATTTATGCCGTGCGGAAATGTTTAGTTGCATCCACATATGTTTTTAACTCAATTGCAAAGCGTATTTTTAAAATGGATAACCTGTTTTGCAAATTATTGAACAGCCATATTTGTCATGCTCTTAGTTTCTAGGTAAGTTGTTTAGAGTAGTTGTTTTGCAAATTATTGAACAAGTGTGTTTGGACATGCTAAAATAGTTATGTTTCTGCGGAAATGTTTAGGTCCATCCACATATGTTTAAAGATATGTATAGAGAATTACAGGCATTTAATTCGGTAAGTTGAATTCACTTATAAAGTGTATATTAACATCGCTGTTAATCTGATATGTATTTGACAGATGAGAATGCAAAGAAGGAAGACAAGTGTGACACAGTAGCAGCGGGGAAAAGAAAAAATGTTGATTCGAATTGTGATGAAAAAGATGAGGTTAAAAAAATAAAAAAGAAGAAATGAGAAAGTTCAAAAGCACAAGGGAGTAAAGCATATGTGTTCCAGGCGCGAACAAGCCCGAAAATGCTATTCAATGCTTTGCAGACTCTTAGGCCAGTTCATAAAGCTTGCCTTGAACAAATGGGATTTGAAGGTCAAAGTTGTGGTCATGTTTGTTGAATCTGAAGAATGTATTTTTTGGTTTATTTGTCTAATTTATTCATAAAATAAGTTAGTTTAATTTGTACTATCAGTTTACAATTGACTCATAGTTTTATGTATTAATTAAGGCGTACAAGTTGTATGGTAGAAAACATGTATGTTTTTTATAAACATTCATGTTTTCTATGTGATTTAGTATTATTATTGAAAAAGAACATACATGTTTTATATGAACATGTATGTTACGCAGGTATGTGTATTAAGGTGTATGTAACAAAACATACATGTTTCGTGTGAACATGCATGTTTTCTAATGAGCTTCATTAAGGTGCAATGTAAAACCATATATGTTTTATATGAACTAGCATGTTAGCCCATTATGTTTAGTTAGGTGTATGGTAAAAAACAAGCATGTTTTCTTTGAACATGCATATATATACAATATATTTTTTAAGGTATATGGAAAAAACATACATGTTTGTATTGAACATGTATGTTTATCAACTATGTTTATTAAGGTGTATGATAAAAATGTACATGTTTCCTATGAACAGTTAATAATACTGCTATTTCTTTGGACGGTTTTTAAAAATGGATAACCTGAAATTCCTCTATTGCCCTTCCATCCCTTGCTAAATAATATTTGACTTTTCTTTATTTACAATTTTGCCACATATCTTTTCATCCGTTGATCAACTCATCTAACGGTCATAGATGGGTTCTCGTAGTTCTCGCACTTAACAGGGTTCTAAAAAAATAAAGTTACACACTATATATATATATATACTATCTATAATGGAAAAATGCTCAAACTTGAAAAGTTGAATCTTGAAAGTTGAGTATTGAAAGTCAAATATGAGAGAAAATTAATGTAATTAATATTCTAATTAAAACACTCTATTACTTAAAAGTACAATAATTTATTCACATTGTACAACCAATTAAAAAACATATCTATCAAATTAAATACAACCAATTAAAACACAAACCGGGTTGACCCGTTTTTGACCCAACCTAGCAAGTTGACCCGGTTTAAATCGACCCATTTTTCGACCGGAGCGGTTCAACCGGTTGAACTACCCGGGTCGAACCGGGTTTCAAAACATTATCCATTACTTAAAAGTACAATGATTTATTCACATTGTACAACCAATTAAAAACATATCTACCAAATTAAATACAACCAATTAAAACACAAACCGGGTTGACCCGGGATGCTTTAAACCCGGCGGATTGACCCAGTTTAATTTGACCCGTTTTCGACCCAACCTAGCAAGTTGACTCGGTTTAAATCGACCTATTTTTCGACCGGAACGGTTCAACCGGTTGAACCACCCGGGTCGAACCGGGTTTCAAAACATTATTTTTCGTTTATAACCTATAAATTTTTTTTTTATCAATAAACTATTTGTCGCTATAAAATCTCGTTGCTATGCACGGGTACTCATCTAGTGTGTATATATATATATATATCTTAACTACCTATAATGTAAAAATGATCAAAGGTGAAAAGTGAAATAGTCATAAAAAGTGAAATGTTGAAAATATGTTTTGCTTATTCTACCCTTAAGTGTTGAATCAAAACATATTCATGGCAACTATTTGATCTATATTAAACACTACACACGCGGTTACAATTCTTGAATATTAAGAAAATTGTTTATGGCAACTATTCAATCTATACTACACGATTCACATCACACGGTTGACTTATAATCTATACTAGACGAGTACCCGTGCATAGCAACGGGATTTTATAGCGACAAATAATTTATTGATAAAAAAAAGTTTATAGGTTATAAACAAAAAATAATAAAAGTTTGAAGATTTGAGAATTAAACATAATGTTTTGAAACCCGTTTCGACCAGGGTGGTTCAACCGGTTGAACCATTCCGGTCGAAAAATGGGTCGATTTAAGCCGGGTCAACTTGCTAGGTTGGGTCGAAAACGGGTCAAATTAAACTGGGTCAACCCGCCGGGTTTGAAGCGTCCCGGGTCAACCCGGTTTGTGTTTTAATTGGTTGTATTGATTTGGTTGATATGTTTTAATTGGTTGTACAATGTGAATAAATCATTGTACTTTTAAGTAATGGATAATGTTTTGAAACCCGGTTCGATCCGGGTGATTCAACCGGTTGAACTGTTCCGGTCAAAAAATGGGTCGATTTAAACCAGGTCAACTTGCCAGGTTGGGTCGAAAACGGGTCAAATTAAACTGGGTCAACCCGCCGGGTTTGAAGCGTCCCGGGTCAACCCGGTTTGTGTTTTAATTGGTTGTATTTAATTTGGTAGATATGTTTTTTAATTGGTTGTACAATGTGAATAAATCATTGTAATTTTTTAAGTAATGGATAATGTTTTGAAACCCGGTTCGACCCGGTTGGTTCAACCGGTTGAACCGTTCCGGTCGAAAAATGGGTCGAGTTAAACCGGGTCAACTTGCTATGTTGAGTCAAAAACGGGTCAAATTAAACTGGGTCAACCCGCCAGGTTTGAAGCGTCCCGGGTCAACTCGATTTGTGTTTGATTGGTTGTATTTAATTTGGTAGATATGCTTTAATTTGGTTGTACAATGTAATAAATAATTGTACTTTTAAGTATTGGGGTGTTTTAATAAGAGTATTAATTACATTTCACTTTCTCTCTCATTTGACCATTGTTGAAAACTCAACATTTCACTTTTGACCATTTTTCCATTATAGATAGTATAGGTATGGGCTTTCAAATTAATTTAGGGAACTTATGAAACTTATGAAACACATTTCTAATTTCATAAGTTGAAACTTATGAAACTAAATATAGGAATGATTTGATAAGTTCTACTCCATTGCCTATAAAAAAACAGAATGTGCTATGCCATCATTTGAAAAATCAAGTCGAACAGTCTCTGTTATGCTGTATTGGCGTTGCTGGTGGTGCTCAAGCTGGTGACGACGCTTGAGGTAAGACCACTACATAATTGTTCAAGATATGATTATTGTTATTTCTGAAATATTACGTGGTCGTAAGACACAATTTTCTTTTATGATACCAACTTTTGGGTTATAGTATTTATTATCATGCAGATTCTTTACAAGAGGAAGAATATGTTGGAGGTCTTCATGGTGTTCTTCCTGTGG
>JARVZY010012382.1:0-12141 GCA_030686995.1 Artemisia argyi | reverse complement strand
TCTCAAGTAAAAAACAATGGAGTTACCTCGCATATTCTCAATTTTGTATCACAAAAATGCATTTTAAACGACAATTTTGTATGGTTGTAAATTGTAATAGTAGTGTGTTCTTTGTCTTCACGTTTACTGCTCCTGCAACCAAAATCATATCAAGTTATCAACAACAAACTAAAAGAAAAGCAGTATTACTAAAGTCACCAAGTTTTATAAGATTTGTTTAGATATAGTTCCAATTACTAAGTGAATGATTAGAGTTTTCATATTTTAACCACCCACAAACACATGACTCGTTGAGATTAAAAGAAAAATCATTCACAAAACAAGTCTTTTATAATACAAAATCATTCACTTAACTGAACATTGCATAGTAAGCAATGAGACAAGAATGATTAACGTTACATTTCAATTGATACATTCAATCATTGTGACCTTAAGTGAAGGATTAGAAAAGTTTTAATATTAGATATTAAATAAATGAAGATAAGAAATAAAGATGAGTGGCGTAAAAACATGTATTTCGTTTAATTGATTTGTACACTGAGAAGTTATGTTTATCGTTGATAACAATTTCGATACATGTTACTCAGTTTTTATTATACAGCTTAATTTTTTTTTTGGTTATGTTTAATCTAAATAAATGAGAATAGCCCGTGTGTTACACGGGTTTTAAAAAAGTAATAAAATAAAGCAAACTAAGCAACCATCATTTTATAATCCAACACATGCATAGCGGACAATAAACAAAACCGCTTATGTTAGTGGTAGAAGAGGGTACTGTTGCTTTGGGTCCTTTCTGTAGTCTTTGGTAAGTTAATTAAACTTACTAAGTTTTTTCCATTGTTTAAAACACAAAGACATGAGCATAGAATATATGAATGCATGTGCTCTTAATTGAATCAGTTACAGTTATAAGAGTATCTACAATGAGCAAAGTTGTTAAAAGCTTTTTACTATTCTAAAAAGTCATTTAAGGGAGTTTTTTGCATTGCATCAAAAGGTTTTTAAAAAGCTTTTCAAGGAAGACTTGGTAAGTATCAAGTCTTTGCTCAAAGCTTTTGTTATTAAATAGCTTGTGCATTTAAAGCATTAAATGCAAAAAGTCATTTGGGTTTTTACCATTGGGCATGCTCTAAAGAAATGCAGCACTTTCAACGTTATCACAATAATTGCTACAGACAAAAGTAAAGATTAATATAATACAAGATCTGTACCAAAAGTAGTTTGTTACAGACAAAGGAAGGTGCAGGTCAATTCTTCTTAAAGTAGAACTGTTCATATTTTTTAACATAAAGTAATTCGTGATACACGATTACACATAAAAAATTGGTTTTTATCAATCCAATTGTCTTGCTCAACCACATTATAAAAAGCCAATACTTATTCTTATGATTTTAAGTAAATTTCCAAAAAATGAAGTCACCACAAGCAATAATTCACTTATCATCTTCCTCTTCTCTTATTTCAGTTCTCTTTTACTGTCTCGTGATAACATGTCTTGCTTCCGGCACCGTCTCTGCTTCCTATGGCGGTAATGAGACTGATTATTATGCATTGTTGTCATTTAAGTCGATGATCACCCATGATCCATACAAAGTTCTAACCTCGTGGAACCATTCCTTTCATTTCTGTGACTGGAGTGGTATTTCATGTGGAAAGCGACACAAACGAGTGACTGTTATATGGCTGGATTCGCAAGGCTTAGAAGGCTCGTTGTCTCCTCATGTAGGAAACCTTAGCTTCCTACGTGTGCTTTCTCTCTCTAATAACAGCTTTAAAGGAACCATTCCTCATGAACTTGGTCGTCTATCTAGGATACGTAGTCTTTACCTTGATGGAAACAAATTCAGTGGAGTTATTCCTACAAACTTTTCTGGTTGTTCTAACCTCAAAGGCCTTTGGCTCAAACAAAATAAGCTAGTTGGAAGCATACCCAAGGAGATGAGTTTACTCTCGAAACTTGCTGATCTTGTAATTCAAGACAATAAGTTAACAGGTGGAATCCCACCTTTCTTGGGAAATATTACATCAATGGAAGTCTTCTCTGCCACCAGGAACCCGTTGGGTGGGATCATTCCTGATACCTTGGGTCATTGGAAAAGCTTGACAGACTTTCACTCTGGTGACTGCAACTTATATGGAAGCATCCCTCATTCCATTTTCAACCTCTCACTCCTAGTTAATTTTTCCTTATCAGGTAATCACCTCACTCGTAGTATTCCTTCTGAAATTGGTAATCAACTCCCGAATCTTGAGTGGCTTCAGTTAAGAGATAACGAACTGACCGGAGTTCTTCCACCTTCTATTTCTAATTGTTCTAAATTAAGATTTCTTGAAATGAGTGAAAACAATTTTAGTGGGAAGTTGACTATCGACTTTTCAAAACTAAGAGATATTAATATAATTTTATTATGGTCTAACAACTTCCATGGACGTGGAGAAGCTGATGACATGAGGTTTATTGATTCTTTGAAAAACTGCACCAAATTAGTAAATTTGCAGATTGGTAATTGCAACCTTAGAGGAGTGCTCCCAATATCAATAGGTAATCTTTCTGATCAACTCAGCATTCTTGCTTTAGGAAAAAATCAGTTATTTGGAAGCCTCCCTTCAAGTATAGGTAGTCTATTTGGTTTGACCATTTTAGATTTAAATTCGAATCGTTTCAAAGGAAAGATCCCCAGTACCATTGGTAAACTACAGAAGCTACAGTATCTTAGTCTATCTAGAAATCAATTTTCAGGGCCTATCCCTGATGCCATCGGGAACCTATCATTGTTGAATAAACTTTTTTTATATTCCAACAAATTAGAAGGCCATATTCCATCATGCCTTGGTAAGTGTAAAGAACTTATTGCTTTAAGCCTTGCACACAATAGACTTACTGGTAAAATACCCAAGCAACTTCTTCAAATTCCATCACTAACTATTGGTTTAGATCTTTCATACAACAGCCTGTCTGGTTCCGTTCCACCAGAGATTAAAGATCTCAAGATGTCGAGCATTCTTTATTTATCATATAATAAATTATCAGGTACCATTACTAGTAGCCTTGGTGAGTGTATCAGCCTTGTAGAGTTGTACCTTAGTGGCAACATATTTGAAGGCATAATACCACCTTCATTCAGTTCCTTGAGAGGATTGAAGGTACTCGACATTTCTTAAAATAATTTATCAGGTAAAATTCCTCAATTCTTAGCCAAATGGAATTCCTTAGAATTTTTGAACCTATCCTTTAATAATTTTGAGGGTGAAGTACCGGTTGTAGGAGTGTTTGCCAATGCAAGTGCATTTTCAGTTTTGTGGAACAATAGGCTTTGTGGTGGTTTGGTTACACTTGAGTTACCCAAATGCAAGGACACGGGTAGTAAGAAAAAAAGGTTTCCTTTCTTCATATTAGTCATTGTGATTGCACCGACGTTGCTCATAGTATTATGTTGTGTGTATCTTTTGTGTAAGAAGAAACGCAATAGTCAACCATCTCAGTCATCATTAGGGAGTGAACGGTTCATGAAAGTTTCATACAATCAGCTACTCAAGGCTACTGATGGGTTCTCTACAGAAAATTTGATTGGCGAGGGTGGGCACAGCTCTGTTTATAAGGGAATCCTCGATTCTAATGATGATAAATCTGTTGCAGTTAAAGTTTTACATCTTCAAAGTCGAGGAGCGGACAAAAGCTTTATAGCAGAATGTGAAGCATGGCGTAATATTAGACACCGTAATCTGTTGAAGATAATAACTTCATGTTCGAGTACTGATTTCCATGGCAATGATTTTAAAGCGCTAGTTTACGAGTTTATGCCAAATGGAAGTGTACATGATTGGCTTCACTCAAGTGCATATACATCAAAACTGAACCTTCTTCAAAGAATAAATATTCTTAGAGATGTTGCCACTGCACTTGATTATCTTCACAATCGCTGCCAAACAATGATTGTTCACGGTGACTTGAAACCAAGTAACATTCTACTTGATGATGATATGGTGGCTCGTGTTGGAGACTTTGGTTTAGCTCGACTACTTGGTACAGACTTAAACCAGAATAGCTCATCCGGGGTTAAAGGAACAATTGGTTATGCACCTCCTGGTAATTCCACTTTTATTCCACGATGCTTATATTTATTTACAGGTTAAAGTTTGTAAATTAATCAATTGTTTTTAATTACTAGAGTATGGTATCGGGAGTGAGATGACAAGTTCTGGGGACGTCTACAGTTTTGGAATATTATTGCTAGAGGTGATGACTGGGAAAAAGCCGACAAACAACATGTTTATTGAAGGTCTTAGCCTTCATAAATTTGCTTACATGGCATTACCAGATCATGTAATCAATGTTATTGATAATGATGCAATTGTGTTGCAAAGTACGGAAGCGAATGCACGGAAAGTGGAAGAATGTTTGGTTGCAACAATCAAGATTGGAGTATCGTGCTCTATGGATTCACCACCACAACGAATGAAAATAGAGATTGTTGTCAATGAGTTGCAGCGTATTATCGATGTGCTTCAAAATATATAAGGTACTCTGTTTTGTCTTTTTGTAAAATCTTATTTTACATGAGTTTGTTAAAAAGCATCACTAAAATGGTTTTATTTTTCAACTCTTTCAGGCCTAAAGCTTGTATGGTGAAGTTGTAGGAAACTGCAGCAAGGAGTGCATGTCATAGCTAAATAAATGTTAAGTTGTTAAAGATGTTCGTAATTGTGGTTTAATTTTTCTTGTTGCGTAAGTGTACGAGACATAAGAGTATGTTTACATTCTTGGTGACGTATCATATGTATCAAGCATGTTTGTATGTGTGCTTTAATTTTCATCAATCCAATTTGTGGTATTGAATTCTACTTAAGTTCTACTTGGTGTTCAATTCCTTAATGAACAGCCTAATGTTATTCTTGTTCCTTGACTTTCAATTTCATAAATTTGACTTTTTTTATGAATATCTGAATTTTCAGATCCTACATGTCGGTTCGGGCTATGTAAAAAAGATATAAAAAAGATATAAAAATGTTTAAGTACAAAGGATGTGGGTGACTCCCACATCTCAGCCCGTTATCACCTATATATCTTACAAGACAGAAACATATAGCTGCATTCGGTGCATAATTATCTTATAAATGTTTATTTTGGACTGATGATTTTATTTTCTTACTCGCATGTTTTAGGATGATCGTGACCCATCATCTCGTCATAGAATAGAAAAGAGAAACAGGATGACGCATGGTATGTGCCATATTTACTTTTTTAATGAAATGACCCAAACTGACCCGTTTTAAGCTATTTTTAATTTTTTATATCTTTTTTACATAGCCGAACCGACATGTAGGATCTGAATTTTAAGGTATGAAAGACCAGAACCGACATGTTGGACCCGTTTCTTAAGATATGTATATATCTTTTTAGCATAACCTGAACTGAACCATTTTATACGGGTCGATGTGGCCAGAAAAACAGCTCCGAGGGGCTTGTTGCAGCTCGTAAAATAAAGAAAAGAAAAAATATTTGGGAGGTTCTATGTACTGGACACCATTTTTTTTTCTCCAAGTTACTTTTTTATTTACCATTCAAAAGTAAAATGGGTCGAAATAGCCATCTGTACTAGTATTGGTTAGTTGCTGTAACCTGTTAACGCTAACAGAGATGACTGTGTTTACAAAACAAGCATAACCCATAATGCTTTTAAAGGATGAATCGTCCGATATGGCTAAGATTTCAAGAAAGGTTCCAACCTTGTTCATGAAGTTCAGGACACCACCAAGAATCACCAGTTAGTTACTTTTTTTACAAATCTAACATTAATTCAGACTAATAATTACTAATTGCTTAAATTACATCAGGAATCCATAAAGATCCGTAAAAATACCAGATCATTTATTATGCCAATGAACATACAAATTCAGAAAATTAAATTGGTCCAACACACGTACATTCACATAGTATTGATTCAAATAAGGAAGATCCATTGACATTACTGTTTATGAGATAATTTCAGCCATGAATGAATTTGTTGCTCTTTTTTTCCGAAATGAACATATAGTATTGATTCAAATAAGAAAGATCCATTGACATTACAAATGAGTTGATACAAAAATGAACTACTTGAGCAAAAATGAAAATAAAACATGCACCATAGACGTCACTGCAAGTATAATTATCGTCACTACCTTTGAATAACTCGAGAAAAACAGACCGGGTTTGATGAAGTTGATGTCGTCTCCAATCTGCCTTTAGAATTGACATTCAGACCATATGACGAATACATAATAAATCTTGACTTTACCCACCAAGTACATGCTCCAAATAACACTAATAACTAGCAATACACCACATTGACCACCTGCACAAACTAAAACACACACTTTATCATTCTTTCGATCTTCTAACATATGAATGACAGTAAATGTTAAGCCTTGGCATTGGCGATATATCACTGACCCCCCGTTCCAGTAATTTGTTGCTCTTTCAAAGGGAAGAAAATATTTACGTTGTTAAGAAACTGTCGAATACAGAGGCCGCAATTTCAAGCATTTTACTTATAAATGGATCAATTTACGTTATGTTATATTTAATGGGTTCAACAGGCCGAAAACATTCATTAATCATTATTTTTTGAACAAGTTTAAGAAAAGAACAGACCACGTTTGCAGGTCAACCTGATCCAGTCCAGACTAAAATTATCAGTTTGACTTGTTTCCCAACCTGACTAGCTGCCCGTTATGGAACACCTTTAGTTTCGATCATGTGTTACCTGTATGGCTTCCAAGCCTGCATTTCCAAGGGTCCACATCTACGGTGTGACTGATAAAGCATTAGCCAATGCTTTTCTGCAATACAAAGTAATGGGAATACCAACGGGGTTAGGACTCTTTTTGGGTAAAAGGTCAACGACCCGGTAAATATATTACTCCAAAAAACGTTAACGAGTCTATGTCAAAAACAACCATTTACAGTAGCAAAATTGGGGATCTTGCAACAAAAGTCAAACATATCAATAATGTTTTGAACACATAACTTTGTTGTGGAGCTGAAGTAATAACTTATGGAATGGCCTTAGTTATATCACCAATGCCACGGCTTATCATTTGTTCATCAGGGTATTTTAGCTTATGTGAAGCCATTCTTCTACAAATCTGTAATTCCACAAACACATTTCATGTATCTAAGTCTCGTCCAAATGAAAAATAACAAGTTTCTATATCCATGTCTTTATTTATAAGAAACGTGTGACAGTGATACCGATGTAAACCTGAATCTATAGTGACAAAAAATCAAGCCGTAATTTGACTAGTACCCTTGTATTCAGTGTATATATAGGCCCTCCTGTTGTGTGATATCAAAGAAAATGGCAAGCAAGTGTTGAGATTAAACCCCAAGTTTCAATTAGATCTTCAACTACAAACACATATACAACATAATTTGAACTTAAACATTTATTTCATACAGCTAACAAATCTAATCATAAAAAAAATGCAAACATGAACCCAAATACAAAAGCTTTACAAATAAACTGCTAGTTTAGGTGAAAAGAAATAAGAAAGCAAAGTGAAAAAAGCAGGGCTCTATTTTGTGGCCGAATTAGACCCCGGTTTTTTCATTTAATAACCAGGCTTTATGCCTTTGTTTTTGACAGACACCTTTATAGATCCCTTTTTTCCTATTAACAGGGCTCTATTAGGGGGGATTTATTTCAGATTTTGTAGTAGTGTGAGAAAAGAGAGTTTATGAGTCAAAGAATTTCAGTACCAAGGTACATAGACATTTGACCAATCTTCAAACCCAACACTCCTTTAAAGATAACTGCTATTCAATAACCATATATTTCCAAATCTAGCCAGTTAATCACTCTATGCAGATTATTCTACGAGACAAATTTCATGACATTTTCAAGCCTGCAAGCCTTTTTATCCATAACCATCCAAATTAATGATCATTTAATTTACTACCAAACAGGAAACTATCCATATCAATTTTACTAGCCAAAGACATTAGAAGACAATAGCCATCTGTTTAAACCTTTATTCCAAACACCAGTTAAGCATATAACAACTCTTCTTCAGTGATAGTTACATTACATTAAAACGATGACTTGAAGTAACTAACTCTTACCTGAATAAACCGTTTTGCTTCCACTTGAATCATGGTACTTTCTGTTTCGATTTTGCCCACTGCTGGATACACCACTTCCAAAGTCATCTTGATCAGCAAGTGAGGATTTTTCCACATCTTCATCTATAGATGCCATCATCAAAGAACTTTAGATGATTCTTCAACTCGTTTTGCACTTGCAAGAACATCTAATCCAGAAACGTAATAAACTTTGTGTTATCAAAGAAACTGAAAATGAATGACTATTTAAAATGTTAACACTCAAACAAGATATAAGTAGAGTGTAAACAGAAGAAACTAATCCTTATAGCTTTTATAACCAAACTTAACAAAGATAACGCCTTTAGATAGGTGGTTCTTATCTCGAGGCAGAACAAGGCTACATACATTATACTGGCATCAATCATGCCCAAAGGATACTAAGATGATATAATGCATCAGGATAACCTTATGCTTAACTTATGCATTTATTCATTATCGAAAAACCCCTTATTCCCACAAATAACTAATAAGCATTTTGGCATAAGCTTGCTCAGCCTGTAAGTTCTTTATAAAAGCTTAAACCAAACACCCCCTAAATCCCATATTCCCATGACTGTTATCTCTCTCACAAACTCACGCTACTATACACATGATAATTAGGAAAAAAATACAAATACATCCCAATGTATAACGCACCTTGACACGAGCTTACCCAAACACATTCAATAAGCTTCGTACCCTCATTTTTTTTTTACCCAGTAGCTTATTAACCTCTTAAAATAAGCCTACCCAGTGTTGTGAAGCTCGGACTACAAAGTAATCTGCGATTACAAGCCACAAGGTCAGTGACCAGGGCGAGTTGAGCATAATCGGCCAAAAGATTCAATATGGTCAAAACATGGTCAGCTCGGTGCTAATTCGTACAAAACTCGGTTTGAAGTGTTTAAACAATTGTGTTAATGTTTCGAAACATAATTTATGGTTCTATGAACAACACTATGGTCCTATAAACATATCATACATATAATTCCAAAACTTGTAGTACATAAAAATTCCAATACCCCCACGTACTCCCCGCCTAGGACAATTACTAGCTGCCGCCTAGCGAGATTTGCAACCTTAATTATAGCTTCTTTAGATCCCAATAACCTATTAAGGTATTTAAATAAGCTTACCCAAACACCCTCTAAATCCCATATGATCAGACTGCTATAACACATAATAGTCCCAAAAAAAGGCATCCCAATGTAATAAACATAAGTCCCCCTCACCTAATAACGATTTCCAACATCTTCAGCAAACTCCACCAATCTCTCATTTCTTCGAATTAGAGGGTTTGCGTTTTTAATTTTTATAAAAATTGGGGATTTTGTTTAAAATAGAGAGAATTTATTTGTTAAAGGGTTACTGTTTGGTGGGTGTAGAGCAGCAGGGTGGTGGCTGGCGGAGATGGTGATAATGAGGAAAGAGGTTGAAAGGGTGAATTAGTTAGTTAATGTAGTACGGAGTATTTGTTTTGTGGGACCGTTTATTTTCTTAGTATAATATATGAAGAGACGAAAATACCCTCTTAATGTGCTTCTTTTGTGAGAAAATATTTTTTATGTGATTTATGAAGGGAGTGTTTTTGTTTTTAAAATGAAATTTGAAGGGGTAAAAGTGTAAATTTAACTAAGACGAATGATAAAAAAAATAAAAGTAATGGTATTTTCTTATGCTATTTAAAGTGTGTTTTTACGTGATTCAAAAGTATAGATGTCAATTCACGACACGACATGATAAACGATACGAATCCAACACGAAATTAAACAGGTTTTTGATTGAGGATAAACAATATTGGTTCAAAAACAGGTTAACCCATCTTACCCATTTAATAAACGGCTTTTGGTTGAACAAATATTAAACTAACAACCCGTGAACCCGTTTAAGTATGTAAGTCTTAAAGAAATAAAATATATAACTTGATTTTTATGTGGAATTTGAATTTAAATGTACTCAACTAGGGATTAGGCTTTTGCGCGTTACGGCGACGCATTTTGAGTTACGTAATGTTCATAGTGCTTCTCGGACGCCTTAATCCGTTGCAAATCCGCTTTCTTATGAAAATTCAGTTATATATGCATAAATTTATTTATAAATTTAGACAAAGTAAGGTTTGGTACTTGTTATCCAAATGTTACATAATTGAACAAAAACTATTCACATCATTTACAATCTTGGGCGTATCAACTTGAGTAACATAGCCACCCTATAAAATGAAAAGCTAATGAAACTGAACACAGTTACACCCTTATAACCGGGTAAGGAATTAAATTAATGATACATATCTAAAATACATATAGCAATATTCCAATTTTTTCTATTTCTGTGGTACCATACCACATCTTAATGCGTTTTCTGGGATGCCATATTTCTTCCGGAGACTATGTTCATTGTTCCAAACTTGAAGGTACAACTCATGTCCCATGTATCGCCATGGCCAGATTTTAGACCTCGGATTCCACATGCTATTTACACTCCATGATTTAGGATGATAGTTTCTTTGATCCTACTCGGTGTTCCTTTTCCATTTACTTCCAACAAGGAGTAGATTACCCAAAATATATATATATATATATATATATATATATATATATATATATATATATATATATATATATATATATATATATATATATATATATATATATATATATATATATATATATATATATATCTTCATAACCAAAACTTAACCACGGTTGCTAATCAACAATAATGAATTTTCTATAAATGATACGAAAAGACTGTTACCAGCACAGCGTGTCTTGTGATAGTATCGTTGAGAGTGTAGAATCTCGTCCTGAGTGTCGGGTCCTATACACCCGATTCGAAGCTACAAATTTTGTAGATAAGGAAAATCTGTAGATAAGGAAGGTATCTCAGCAGATCATTATCTGCAGCTTACGACACAACTGATACACAACTTATAGCACTTATTGCCACATATACACTTATAACCACATGTTATACACAACTTATGACCATAGCTTATACACAGCTTTTAAAATCAACACTTATGACCATAGCTTATAGCAAAAATCGTTATTTAACAGTCATATTTAACGCCTTTAGAAGTATGGATCATATCCTTAAAAGATCAATACCACGAGGATATGACCTGATGAAAAAAAATGCATGGACTATATCTGAAAAACCCATCAAACCAAAAGGACAATTTATGTGGTTAGATTCATTTCTCTCTACATGTTTATGTTTATGTTAATACTAATAACCAGTATTGCAAAAAAATGTTTACAAGGGCGATTAATCATCGCTTAGGCGTTACTGTGTGACAACCGGCAGTTTAGGGAGCTATTTTTAAAACCCGCATTACAACTTAAGTTCGTTTATAATTTTTATTTGAAATTTTCATTTCACAACGAACTTGTAAGACCTATTTTATGAATATTTTTAATTAATGACGTTATGGAATTCGTGAATTATGTTCATAATTCATTATTGATTAAATGCTCGGTGATGTATATTTGAATTCTCACTTGGTACTACGTTGACTTTGGCACTAGGATTACCTAACAAAAGTTTATGATTCGTCTTAACGAGTCCGACTATATTTTTAATTATTTACGAGATGTTCTCGAGTGATATTGAAGTTTTAAATGAGTTCGGGTTCGGGCCACATGTTTTTACATTTACCCACGTTACCCGCTCCACCGTAATAATATTATTATTATTACTATTATTATTATTATTATTATTATTATTATTATTATTATTATTATTAATAAATTGCAAAAAAAAAAAAGAAAAAGAAAGAAGATATTAAAGGGGCGTTTGGTCCGGTTTTCACCCACACACACCCACCCTCATTTTTATTCATTCTTTCTCTCTCAAACTCATCTTCATCCCCATCTCATAAACCCTAGCCGCCGAAACACAAATCCGGCCACCACCGCCGTGTTTCCGACCACCCAACAAAACAAATACCACCATTTAATTCCTCTCTTCACCCTCTTTCATTTGGTGTATAATACTTACCCTAGAACCTCCGTTAA
>JARVZY010012381.1:0-12470 GCA_030686995.1 Artemisia argyi | reverse complement strand
TCCGGTCCGGTTTTTGGACCATGCTCACCCCTATGTATTACTATAAAGTTTATACTACGGGCAATTTTTTTTTGAAAGGCTTATACTATGGGCAATAAAAGAGCATTATAGATGTAACCCAAAGGAATTTCATATTTCTCACCCAATCACTAGTGCATATATGAGATAGTTATGCATATTATGAGATAGTTAGTTGTCGTTCTAAGGAAAAAAATAATAAATAAATAATAACGATTAATATGTTCATAGTGTCTCATTCAACATAAACAATTTACAAAGATTGTAATCATATTCAACAGAAGATTACAAGATATGATAAAATGTTGAGACCTTACGAAAAACAAATGTCAAAGTGACATCTGCTTCATTATTCCGATCCATACTGCTAACATTAAAATCACAATTGAATTATTTACAATTTTCATAGTACGTATACAAATAATATTTAGGGAGACACCATTGAGTTTAAATTACAAACGGTGCAGGAGAGAATACTGGTAGAGCCATTTGAGGAGTCGAATTCCTGCAATTCACCACCGAAATAATGAGTTATAACTGTCTTCTCTGATCCATTAAAAAAAAAAAAAAAAAAAAAAAAAAAAAAAATTTCCCGGTAGTATATGTCTAGTTACAAAATACATATAACTATATAAAGTGTTGTTTGTTCAAAAAAAAAAAAAAAAAAAATATATATATATATATATATATATATATATATATATATATATATATATATATATATATATATAAAGTGTTGTCATTATAATATATTGTAATAAAATGGTATACGTTTCATATATAATTTGATTAGAAAAAATTTAAAGTATAAACTTATTTTGAAACTAGTGAAAATTACAAGATCAACATCTAATTTGAGATGAAAAGATTAAGTATTATGTATACTATAAAGTTTATAGAATGGGCAATAAAAGAGTATTATACATGTAACCCAATCGAATTTACATAATTACATAGTACGTAGACATTACCAGTAATCGGATCCGTATGAATCAGATCGAGTTTTCCCGGCCAATTTACTTTTAATCAATGGTCTTTTCTCGGATCTAAAACCAGCTCCCGATTCCCTCTGCCTACTCACTTCTCTAGCCACTCCGTCCTCTGCAATTGCTGTAAGTGTTGGTCTCCAATGTTTTGTCGCGTTACTTTGTCTCATACGTCGCTTACGACTCTGAGACTCAACTGTTATCGTCTCGACCGCAGGTGCACCACAAAAACAATGAGTGAACTCTGGGATGAAAAGCTTCATGCATACAAGTATGTGGCTGAAAAAAACACACACACGTACACAAAGAGTTTAATGTTTGGTTTTGATAAATAGGTTGGTTGAGTAGAACACGAGGTTTGCATGAGCCACTTATATGTTTATATACTTGTTTAAATGTGCTTCTTAAAGATATAATTTTGTAAGTTAAAGAATAGCCATGTTTTATAGAGTTGTACGTCACACATAACATATTATACGGTGTTAAATAAGAAGAAAATCAGGTTGTGTAATATTAAACATAGAGAACTGCAAAATACATCCATGTGGTTTACACATTTTGGCATCTTACATCACTGTCAGAAACTTTTGGCAATATACATCCCCCGTTAGGCAAACGTTTGCCACAATACATCCCTCGTTAACAATGAGGACTAAGGGTGCAAATTTTTCCTCCGTTATCTCTTAACGAGATTGAAAATATTACACCGTTAGCCAAACATTTTCACCGTTAGTCCTTTTTATTAGAAAAAAAAAATTTTAAAATTTAAAATTAAAAAAAAGGAAAAAATTTAAAAAATTAATTTTTTTTAAAGTTAATATTAAAAAAAAAATCAAATTTTTTTTAAAAATTAATATTTGAGAAAAAAAAATAATTTTTTTTATAAATACGCATTTTTTAAAAATATTAAAAAAAAGAAAAAATTTTAAAAAATTAATTTTTTTAAAGTTTATATTTTAAAAAAAAAATCAAAATTTTTAAAAAAAATTAATATTTGCGAAAAAAAATTATTTTTTTATAAAAACATTAATTTTTTTAAAAAAATTAATTTTTATAAAAAAAATTAATTTTTTTTAAAATACGCATTTTTTTTATAAAAATTAATTTTTAAAAAAATACGCATTTTTAAAAAAATTAATTATTATTTATAATTTTTTTTAAAATTTTGATTTTTTTTAAAATATTAACTTTAAAAAAAATTAATTTTTTTCATTTTTTTCATTTTTTTAATTTTAATTTTTTTTTAATTTATTTTTTCTAAAAAAGAGGACTAACGGTGCAAATGTTAGGCTAACGAAGGCTAACGGTGTAATATTCTCAGTCTCGTTTAGAGATAACGGAGGAAAAATTTGCACCGTTAGTCCTTATTGTTAACGAGGGATGTATTGTGGCAAACGTTTGCCTAACGGGGGATGTATATTGCCAAAAGTTTCTGACAGAGATGTAAGATGCCAAAATGTGTAAACCACAGAGATGTATTTTGCAGTTCTCTCTATTAAATAAGATGAGTAGTTTTTCATAAGTTTGATTTGTCGTTCTTATGATAAGTTTTGGTTTAAAGCACGAATGGTGCATTTGTTTTGCTCTTATGTAATGGACTAAGATGTGAGATTCACTCACATCATATGTACTTAAAATGTTTTCTGAAGTAATAAAATTTACCAGGTGTAAAGACTTTTTACCAAAAAAGAAAAGTTAAAATAAAACGGAACCCACCAGTATGGCCAACAAAATGCACATCTTCTCCCTTCCACGACCCTATGGGTATCAATCCATATCTTGATTCATTTACTTATTAACCAAAAACTTGATGAGTATCATTGTAATTCCACGATTTATATAGGCAAGTACCAAACACACCGTAAATCTTTTGCAATTTTGTAAATTGGCTATGTTGTGTCGTCTTGTATTAGGTATCAGGTATCTTAATCTAAACATATTGATTATGCACGTTGTTATTTGTATCCCAATCTAGTTGGATTGAGTATTGTTGTTTTAAACAAGTTTCACGCACATAACTATTTCCATTTCTTTACGTATTTGGAGATTGAAAAATGTATAACTATAAAGATGGTGAATTTTATTATTTTTGTTACAATTTTTATTTCAAGCTACATATATAGATCAGATGAAACAAAAGATTTACTATGGATGCATTCACAAAAGAAATGTGATCTATAATTTTCATTCTCTTCAACAATTTTTCTACCATATAACATAATGAATGGACGCTCTTAGTTCAGAGGAGCTAGTGGTGTAAGAACATCCAACAACAATGATAGGTCCCTTGTGCATATTTTGGTTTCATTTATTATTCATAGGTTTGATTGGTTATATGACTCATATCAATACAATATAAACTCATATCTAACTGTATTAACGTCTGTAGGGTTCCACCAAATTTCGTTTTGTTTCATTCAACTCCTGGGGACCAAGGACCATTCGCGATAACACTTAATTGAGCGATTCTTGTTTTTCAAAGATTTTTATGATGATATAGACGACATGAAATGCGACGATAAGAAAAACAATAACTTGAAATCGACACTTAACCGAAGATGTAATGT
This sequence comes from Artemisia argyi, assembly GCA_030686995.1. Taxonomy (NCBI): domain Eukaryota; kingdom Viridiplantae; phylum Streptophyta; class Magnoliopsida; order Asterales; family Asteraceae; genus Artemisia; species Artemisia argyi. The sequence continues at coordinate 8,899 of JARVZY010012381.1, read as the reverse complement.
TTTCGCAAAATATGTTTACACCACTGACATAAATAAAAGTAGATTAAACTCTAAACATCATAGGTATGGTTTGTCCAATTTGGCTATAATCATCCAAGTGCGAACGCATTGGCATGTATAATTCATACGTACGAAACCAAATGTCTAACTATATAATTATCCTCCATTAGGGTGATTTTATGCAAAATGGTTGATGAAAAGTTTTGTAAAAACCATCCTGTTAGGAATGGAAAAGTTAGACATTTTGGCATCTTGAGGATGCATGCCTCTATCAATAGTTACTCACAATTATGATTTGTGCAAAATTAGCCAAACCATATGAATAATTTTTCATGGGGTTTATATTTCAACATCTGGTAAAAGAAAATAGAACGCATGTATGGGTTCACAGCAATTAATACGTAAGTTGAAAATAATTTTCTTACAAGACTACACATATAAGCCATTTACCAATTGTAGCTCGTGCAAGCTTGGCTTATGTATCTAGGATCGTCAAATTAAATTGGAACCCTATAAGCGTACCAGATCCACTTATACGTATGTTTGAATTACGTACGTCTTTTAAAAGTTCAACCTAAATGCATAAATGCCTATAAATTAGTCATATGTTTATTGGCATGCTTGTGGTAATATGTGTGTACATGGTAGTATGCATGTGCGTTAGAAAACGATATGTGTGTTTGTAGTGCATGCCATGTTCCCCAGGGAAAGATGAAAGCATGCACACCACAAAAGGTGGCAACAACGAGTCTTTGTCATAAGTCATAACCAACATTGAATATGGACCTTTAATGCATGAAATCTTTTTTAGCCCAAATTTTGGACTACTCCATTTTTTTACACGGTGTCTAATTACCAGTCAAATGTTAAGGGTGTGATTGGGTAAAAGCTTCTTACAGCTTGAGCTTGCTAAACCAGAGACAGACCCAGGATTTTCAAGAGTGTGTTGCACAGTTACCATTTGAGTTAACTATGTTACACTATAGAAAACGCAAGTAGCAAAATAAAAATATTGGGGGTTGCCCACGCAAAAAATCGACAATTTTCGATAATTGTTGCATTTCGTGACCTAAAATTGGCATAGCCCGTGCCACACCCGGCACCAATGTAGGTCCGTTCCTGTGCTAAACTTATAAATTTGACATTTTCAAGTGAATCTATACAATATATAAAGAGAAAACGTATTTGTTCAATACTTTAAAAACTTAAAACGTGAGTAATGTTGTTACACTAAAATACTCTTATTTAAAAAAAGATAATCCAATCTATTAAGATATTTAAATACTTATAATTTAACCCACTAACTTTCTTTACTCTCATTTACTCCACATCAGTTAAAAAAAAAAAAAAAAAAAAAAAAAAAAATCCAATTTTATAAGCATGCTCCACCAAATATCATTTTTTTAAATCTAAATAGCCATTATACCGTGAAACAAGCAAAGTCGTGCTATAATTTGCGGATTTTATAAAGATCACATGGTGCACCTTGGTCTAACCATGCTAGTTTTTCTAAAAAAAATGCAATGTTGTAAACTAGCAAGGTTCATCTTGCTACATTTTTTTTAAATCGCAATGTTGAATAGAGATAGTTGTGAGATTTTGTGAATTTGAGTGTGTTTATGTTTTGTATTTATAATGTAGTTTAAAAGATTTTTTATTTTATTTTATTTTATTATTATTATTTTTATTTTTTTATTTTTTTGTTCCAAACGGTTATAAACATTTATTCCAACGATAGTATGGATCAAAAAGTAAAAGAAATTGTAAATGGTACTCGATCGAGCCTGCGACTCATTTGGGTTTTGTCGTCCCGCGACCAAATCATCACACAAAGGACGATCGATTGAAATCGATCGCCATAATCGATCAAGGTCTTCTACTGTGAGCAGCCTTACTTAAAGTTGCAACAGATAACAACTGTTTCTGCATAAGTTTCAAATAAATATCAAATTTATAACCTTTGTGTCATTCCAATATAAAAGAAAATTATTTACCATTATCATCGTTACGAATAAATGGTTGGTTTTCGTTAAGAAAATTAGCTTTGTTTCTAATGCTACAAAAATATCTTGGAGATTTGACTGATTTTGATGTGCAAATAAAACATGCACATGGATGAACGCTCACGTTTATGCAAGTGGTTGCATTTGCACAGCATATCATATCATGTATATGTAGATTTATAGATTATAAAGAAATTAAGTATACGAGATAAAAGTTCCACCATCTCCCACCATAGATCCATAATGTGGTGGTCATGTCTCCCTTAAACATGAATGGAAGCATTGGTTGTCAATACTAATGCTCACAATGTGTGAGATAATGTGTGATAATGTGATGCAGATGTGAGTCGGAGTAAAAAAATTGTTTGCGATGAAAAGCGCATATAACCAATCTTAATTACGTAAATCATTTACAAACTGCAAAATAAGCTTGCTCCAATTTCAGACGCTTATGCTATTCACGACTTCTTAAAAACTTCACTACTTTTCGGTTCACTCAATATGCTTCCCTATTTGAACATTCTCTCGTAAATTTACTTAGAGCGGAAGTGATAGTTCGTATATTAGTTAAGTTTAATGAACTTCGAACTATTAAAATACTTCACCAGCTTTAAATTTTTTTAGATATTTAAACCAACATTAGCTTCATACTCACAATTCACAAATTCACGATTGATTTCTAGTCCACTTATGCATTGTCCAAAGTAATCAATTCAATGTTGTGGAGCCCGAGAATTACATAACCATAAGCCCACAAACTAGTGGCGGGTCCAGAGCTTTTAAATTCTAGCAAGACCTTTTAAATTCAGTATACGCTATTACTTTTATCATGAAAAATATCTTTCAAATACGCATTGTTATAACAAACTAATTTTTAAGTGCTTTAACAATAGGAAAATAAAACCTAAAAGAAACTACGACTATGCACTAGCGTTCTTAATGCCACCATTTGCCTCGATGGTTTTAGCTTGAGATCACTTAAGATCTTCAATTGAGCAACACGAATAATGTCAAGAATTTTATATACAAAATGGATCCGTTTATCAAATGACCAGAAGACCAGTAATGCTACAAACCGAATTCCTCTTGGATTGAGGAATAAGATAAGCTTATGTTTCATACTAACCAACACAGAGATTATGATTAATTTTACAAAAAAAAAAAAAAAAAAAAAAAAAAAAAAAAAATTCTTAAGTTTCGTTCAAGTGAAACTTTGTATCTTTTTTATTTTGTTGCTGCAATCATCTAAACGTATTTTTTTGTATTAGCGGGCAAACTACAAACAATAAAATAAACGACATGATAAAACTTATTTGGATCATATTATTCTAAACAAGTTTCTTAAAAACTTAAAGCATTTTTTGTTTCGAACCCATTAGCTAAATTAAGAACCGATTCTAGTTTTCGAAATAAGAAAATTACACGATCCGTATATACAAGGAAAATCAATGACACGTTTCTCGTTTTGGTCTTTTAAAATATGGACGAAACGAAAAAATCTAATAAGAAAGAATAATGGGCCAGGACATAAATGGGCATGTAAGCCCACTTATTAACACATATAATATCAATACCTGTTTTGAAATTTTACGGTATGCTTCATTGCTTTGTTGGGGGTTAGAGGGCCTCAACAACAATAACAACGATACCCAATCTAGCCTGAACGGGATATGGGGGAGATATAATGTAGACATATCATATCTTTACCTTTGGGTAACCCCGAGGATAAGGAGACTGATTCTAGGTAGACTTTCGGCAAAATGTATGTGTGAGTGTGACATCGCTGGAAAAAAAATATATGTGAATGCATGATTATGCAAGGTTACATGGGAGAGGAAGATATGAAAGCATATGACACATAGCAAGAGAAGCTATGAAAGCATATGACACAAAAAGAACAAAAATCGGGCAAGAGACAAATATCATCATAAAGAGTTAGAAACAAAAAGAGACATATAGGCATACAATGCATGGCAGCGTATGAACGAATATGCATAAGACCAAGAGCTTGTGGAAACTCACAGAAAGATCAAAGATACGGCTAGAAACATTCGAAAAAGAATAAAGCTATGGAGCTCTCTACCTAAAGTGAAGGCAAAGGAAAAAATGTACATGAGGGGCTACAAAACCATGCCTAAAAAGCATAAAAAGGAACTAGCTATACATGTTTATACCTACCATCTAACCTGCTAATCTAGTTCTAGACCTCCACTCTTTCTTATCAGAGGTCATGTCTTCGGACAAAAGATGCTCATTCATGTCATGTTTGAGTTTGTCCTCCCACATAAGTTTTAGTCTCCCTTCTCCTCATGCAATTCGTGCTGACTATGGTCTTCTCCTGACATGTTCGAACCATCTTAACCGTCCTTATCTCATTTTGTTGATAATAATTTCAACTTTAAGCCCTGCTCGATAGACTCCATTCAGAATCATGACAAACATGGTTTTACTACAAGTCCACCTTAGCATTTTTAATTCCGCTACTTCCATCCTATTTGCTTCCGCTTTTGTAGTTGGCCAACACTGTGAGCCGTACAACATGACTAGTCTAATTGCCACTCAAAAGAATTTTCCATTTAGCTTGAAAGAGACATTTCTATCACATAGGACTTTTGTGACCGCCTTCCATTTCTACCAGACTACTTGAATATTGTGGTGTATCCTCCCGGATTTGTGAATCATCGATCCAAGATATTTAAAAAACTCCTTTCGTTGTTGTTGGTGTTATAGGGTCTAGGGAAAGGAAATCAAAAGTAAGCACACGTTAGATATAATTCAATCACTCATTAGCTGATAGTGAGTAATACAACATTCCTCACTAATTTTAAGGTAATGAAAGTATTTCCATAACCTCTTTTTCTATCTTTTATTATTCTATTTTATTTTTTGTCCCTTCTTATTTTTAGTTTGTAGTTTTTCATATTTTCGTTGTTAAATTTGCTGATCCCAGAATTCTAGTTTATATCTTCAATGGCATCATAAAACATTACTATATTTCGTATTCTTCTGTCGTGTTTAACTTATTTTTCTTCTTCCGTGGGTAAAAAATTGGATTACAATATAAGCAATTAGACATGTAAAATCTTGTAATTAAACATATTTGATACCGTTATCATTTAATACATTATCATTTAATCCATATTACATTTGTTACTGAGTGAAAATAATTTTGATATTGTATTGCGAGTATTAATCTTTTTATATTGTTTGCTCCATCAACCTTAAAATATGAGAACTAAATTACCTAAAAGAATTTTATAAAAAACATTAGTTTCATTTCTTAACATTTCAACCGAGCATATCAAATATAATGGAATAGCCATTGCATTTCATTGCATGATCATTATCATTCCCTTTCTCATTCCTTCATCCCAACCCGGCCCTCGTCATTTTTTTTTTCTTTTCTCATTCATATAATGGACTGAATAAGGTTGTAAGTCATGGTCAAACAGTCTTGGTCAAACCTTGGATCTTTGAGTATCATATGGTATCGATCACAAGGTTTCATGGTTATTCTCGCAACAGATCTGGGTCTTGTAAACAATACAAGATTCGGATTTGTATAAGAGAAATAGAAACAAGTTTTGCGACATGAAGTCTCGCAACCCAAGAGAAATCGAAACAAGTTAACAAATGTAATAATACTCTGTATTAAGTATAATTATGGATCTAATAGATATAGTGCATTTGTATCCTTAGATAATTAACTTGACAATTTTTGTGTACTAGTTCAATGGACGTATTAAATCGGTGATGCGAAACTAGAAAGCACAAGATTGTTTCCGGCTCTTTGAATAAAAAAAATACTCCGTAAATGTGAACTATGTGGTGATCATGCATGTAGAAGGTTGAACAAATAAATTTATGACGTAACTTAAATAAAGAAAATTATTCTTAACGAAGTAACTTTCTATTTTACGAAACATGATGTGAGAGGTCAAATTCACTTTTTAGTCCTTTCTATAGTGGACAAAACAATGATGTGGTTTGCCGTATGGGGACATATAAATATATGAGTAAAATTGGACATGCATGTGGTTTTAGGTGATTAGGTAAGCAGAAGATACGTCGGTTTTGATATGGTTCCCATAATCCCATACGAGTGTCAATATTTATTAATCTAAATTTCATGAATTCATGGTGAACGTTTGGAAAAAGATATCACTATTTAAATTGTCAAGGTTTCCTGTTTCCGACATTTGAGAAAGGCGGATATTCGATTAATAGTGAGCGGCTTAGCTAGAGTACGTATCCGTCTGAACATACGTTCATCAACCACTTTTAAATGTTAACCTATTTAAATTTGAGACTTCTTAGGAGAACATCAACATACTCGTCAAATTGTAGCCCTCATATGTATAGTGTAGATTGTTTGAACAACATATTGACGGGTTTTGCATGCTTCCCATAATGATGTGAATACTACTAGACAAAAGACATTTTCTCATCGATACAAAGGCTCTTTCTTCTTTAAGATATATATAATAGATGTTCAAGTACTAACCTTAAGTGGTGCGGTTTGGTTTTATATCCTGGTGGGAGCTGCAGATATTTGACAAGTTCGAGTGCACTACACCAAAAAAGATTTTTAGGGACGGAGAACATTAGGGATGATAGGATGTTGTCTCTAAAGGTTCAGTAGGCCTCACTATTTTCAACTCTTTCTTTGTCAAATGGTTGACTGTTGGACCCAAACTTTGAGGGACGACGTATATTGACCCTAAAGGCTATATCATATATTTTAATTTTTTGGTTGGCTTGCTTGTAGACCCATTTATTTTAGGTCGTCCCTAACAGCGAGCTCATAATTTTTATGGATTTTAAACGAAAATTAAAAATAAATAAATAAATCACTTCACACTTTTAGGTACAACGTGTGTAGTCCCTAAAAGTTAATTCAATTAAAAAATAATTTATAATTGTTAAAATTAATTTTTAAAATATATAAATTTACTTTCATTAAACTAATATTTTATTAAGGTATAAAAAATATTTTTTAGTTGACGTGTTTTAAAATAATTTATAATTATTAAAATTAATTTTAAAAGTTAGTTTATTCACAAAAATAATATTTTATTAAGGTAGTAAATGGATTTCTATCTAAAAATGTTTTTTAAAATTATTTATAATTGTTAAAATATATATATATATGAAATGTTAAATCGATTATTTGAGAAGATATACATATATACATGTTATGTTAAGCGGATGAGTCGGGATGAGCATGTGGACCCGAATCCCGGTATCGAACCGGAACCGTATATTGTCCCTAAAGGTTATGTCATATATACGTATATTGTCCCTAAACGGTACCAACTCCCAATACACGGTACGTTACCAGTGCCATGAATTGAGCCCAAAAAAAATCGGTACCATTAATACGGTACCGGTACCAAAAGCGGGAAGTACCGAAAAAAATCCCGAAAATTGAGTAGTCACATTTTTGAATTAAATAACTTATCCAAACACCCATGTGGCCCGTTCCATGTCAAACAATAGTCATGTAAAATATATAAAAAGAAACTAAACGTTTGAAAAACTTATTGTGACGACTATAGATCCTTCATAAGCGCTCCTAAAAATTAAACCCGAACCTATTTTATAAGTTTTTGAATGTTACGAATATCTTGGTGATGCATTTATTTAATTGTTGGTTGCGTTTTGTGCCACGTCGTTGTTTGAAATCACTTGAAAATGCATGTTTCTTCCTATTTTTTGTTGCATTTTCTTGAATTCCTATTTGGTTTAACAAAAAACGTGAAGAACCGTATAGGTACCGATTTCCCGGTACCCGTACCGGATCCGGTACCCGAATCCTGCGGGTACGGTACCGGTACCCACCTTCAGGCTCGGGGAAAAATCCGTACCACCAATTCGGTACGGGTTCGGTATCATTCTGGTACTGTGCTCATCCCTAGTCGTATTAATATCGATATACAAGATATGTTAAACGAGCGAGTTAAGATGATATGGATATATATGAAATGTTAAATGGATGATTCGAGTTAATATTGATATACATAAGATGTTCAACGGATAAGTCGAGATGATATATAACACATTAAACAACAACAATAACACATTAAACATCAACACATTAAATAACAACACCAACACATTAAACAACAACAACAACTGCATATAAAGATTTTTCATGTTATCTCGACTCATCCGTTTATCATCTCATGTATAATGACATTATCACTCATCCGTTTAACATATATTGTATAATGATATCATATCGATTCATCCGTTTAACATCTCATGTATAACGATATCATATCGATTCATCCGTTTAACATGTCTTGTATAATGATATCATCTCTACTCATATGTTTAACATGTCTTGTATAACGATATAATCTCGACTTGTCCGTTTAGCATCTCCTGTATAACGATATAATCTCGACTCGTCCGTTTAACATGTCTTGTTTAAAGATATCATTTCGACTTGTCTGTTTAACATCTCATGTATAATGATATCATCTCATGTATAACGATATCATCTTATGTATAACGATATTATCTCGACTCATCCGTTTAACATATCATGTATAACGATATCATATCGACTTATCGATTTAACATCTCATGTATAACGATATCATCTCGACTCATCCGTTTAACATCTTCTATATAATGATATCATCTCGACTCGTCCGTTTAACATTTCTTGTATAATGATATCAGCTTGACTATTCCATTTAACATGTCTTGTATAACGATATCATCTCGACTCGTCCGTTTTAACATCTCATGTATAACGACATAATCTTGACTCGTCCGTTTAACATGTCTTGTATAACAATATCATCTTGACTCGTCCGTTTAACATCTAACGATATCATCTTGACTCGGCCGTTCAACATGAGTTGTATAACGATATCATCTCGACT
>JARVZY010000171.1:0-28038 GCA_030686995.1 Artemisia argyi | reverse complement strand
CGGTTTTATGCTAGTCATACAATCTCCTATCCATGAGACGCTTGCTATGGCTAAAGTTTCACTCCTAAATGTTGTAAAAAAATTTAAATTTGGTGCTAAAATTGCACTAACAAGTATTTCTCATAGTTTTATTACACATCTACTATCAAACAAACAAACTCAAGAGAAAGTGTATCTGTAAGGTATCATCATTTTACCCTCCCCTTACACTTAGGATGAACATTGTCCCCAATGTTCAAGTAAAGAATGTAAAAGTGAAATAAGTAAAACGAATGAAATCAAATACTCCCCTGATTCGCTGGGTATGGATAATAAGGTGGCCAAGTTAGATCTTCCTCCAAGAAAATGAACAATCAAAGCTTCCCTTCCAGAATATAAATCATCTTCTTGTCATACATAACCTGTAAAACCTGAGAAAACAGACAAGGCAACCTCGCGTAAAATCGGTGGCAATCTATATATGCTAACAAATTCTAAAAAGCAAAGTAAGATATAATGCTTGTGGAATGATGTTTACAGATCTCCTGGAGATTATAAAACTAAAGATTCAACAAAAACTTTAAGACTCCGTTAGAAAAACGAAACTGGTAAAATTTCCAGATTTTTACACGTGACGCCGTCAGGAATTTCTTCCTGACGCCGTCAGAAGTGACCTGCAGAAATTCTTATGTTAAGTTTCTGGAAAATTTCTGGAAAAACTTGGTCCTACTTCCTGTAAAATCCTTCGAAACATCATTATGACTCGATACAAGCATTTGACTCTAACAAATACGAATATACATGTTCACTTAATATTATGGAGATTCATGATCGGTTTTTGTTTCTTAAAAACATATTTGGGGTTTCCCCTTACACTTATCTTTTGCGAAATACCTTTGGTTGAAGTTAAGACTAAGCCAAACAACAAAATAAAGTATTTTCACCATTTTAGTTTGAAACATGATCTACCAACAATAAAAATAAAGCATGCATACGGAAGCAAATAACAAACAAACAAAATAAAAATCACACAAAACATGGGTTGCCTCCCAAGAAGCGCTTTTCTTTATTGACGAGTCTTGTAGCTAGACTCAAGGTCATGGGTTACTACGTGACCTCATTGTTGGTTTCACACTCTAGGTCATCTCCTATACCAGTTTTGTATTTCGTACCTAGTTGCAAGCATTTTTTGTAGAAACCAAGCATCCTATTCATCACATACTCTACTCCTCTACGTCTATCCTCATCATTCCTATAGTAAGCCGCTTGTTTGTGTTCCTTTTCATGTTTGACAGGAGGCGGTACTGCTCAATCTTGTAGGGCATTTGGTAGGCAATTTCATCATTCTCCTCCTTGAACCTAACTAACCCTAGAGTCGGATCATAACTCATCTTAGTGGTCTCAACGAATGGTTTTCCAAACACTACTTGACATAGGCAAGCATCTATCACCGGACGAGTATCCTATACTATCATAAAATCGATCTCATAAGTGAAATTACCTATAATCACATGCAATCCCTTAACTCTTCCTACAAAATTACTTATCAAATTCTTATTGGGCATCATCCTATAACCAAGTTATTTCTTCATTACCCAATTATAGTAAGTCCTAGTCATGATGTTTATAGGAGATCTAGGATCGATATAAGCTTTCCATACATGCATATGCCCAATGTTGCATGGTATGTTGATGTTAGAGGGGTCTCCCATTTTGATAAGGGGTGTGCCAAGGATATATGGTTTCTCGGGGCCATCGAATAAATCCTTATGATATTCCTGTTCCTCCTTGGTGGGCAACCTATCAAAATACTCTTCTACAGTCTCTACTTCCTCTAACTCTTTTCCTTTATTAACCTCAACTTCCCTAATTTCATCCCTAGTCTCGGTTTCTACTTCAACTTCATCTTTGTCACTTTCTTCCATATCCTTATCTATTGGCTTAATGGTGACAACATTGACAAAGTGGACGTGTTTGGATGACGAGGGGTCCTTAGTTTGGATTCCGTTATTGGCGTCCCTAGTGTCCTTCCTAGGTGTAGTTAACGCTTGGTTGTTGAGGGCTTTCAACATGTTGTCAATTTTATTGGTCATCTCTGTTTGTTGTAGGTTGAATTCGGTTTCAAACCTAGCTATGCGAGCTTCTTGAGATGCCATAAACTTGGACATCAATCCTTCAAGATTGTTGGTACTACCATAGTTGTTAGAAGGATTGTTGTTGAAATTACGGTTGGAGGGTGGACCGTTTGGTTGGTAACGATTAGGCGGATTGGAAGAATTGGCTTGGTTTTGTTTCCACCTAAGGTTTGGGTGATTTTCCCAAGAAGGGTTGTAGGAATCACCATACGGGTTTGGCTCGGGTTTGAAAGTGTACCACTTATCTCCCGCTTCGTCGGTACGCGACGATGCGTAGTCCGCAAAAGTTGTTCCGGGGAGTTCCACACAATCACGAGTGTCATGGGGACCACTACATAACTCGCATGAAGAAGTGATTTTGTTCACTTGGCTTGAAGGCTTAGGAGCTTAGTAAGATTTCATGAGAAACTTGACTTGATCCTCAAGTTCCATGATCCTACGATCGGGAGTGCTAGAATTGTTCGAAGGCAAAGATATTGCCTTGACCATTGTTCAAATCACGGGATCATTCCAACTTTCGTTTTCATAGAGAGAAAGATCTTCTATGAGTTCCCATGATTGTTCCGCACTTAGATCACGTAGCTTGCCACCGGTCGATTGGTCAATGGTTCGCCTTGTGGAGAGATCGATATGGTCATAGAAGATTTGGACTTGGAGCCAAAGATCTATGCCATGATGAGGGACTTTTTGGATTAAGTCCTTGAATCGAGTCCATGCTTCATATAAAGTTTCACCTTGACGTTGTTGGAACATCAAGATATCATTTCTAAGCTTGGTAGTTCTCCCCGGTGGGAAAAATTGAGCAAGGAAACGAGTGGTGAGATCATCCCATGAGGTGATGGATCCCGCGGGTAAACGCTCAAGCCATTGACTAGCTTGATCACGTAGAGAGAATTGGAATAGGCGTAATCGGGTCGACTCTCTAGTTGTAGCATCAAGGTCTATAGAATCTACGATTTTAAGGAAGTCCTTGAGATGCTGATTTGGATCTTCGGAACGAAGTCCATGGAATGCACATCCGCTTTGCACCAACCGGATGGTGTCGGATCGCAAGGGAGACACATTGGCTCCTTGGGTGAGCTCAATGGTGTTTTGATAGCCTTGGTGGCTAGGTCGGGAATACTCTCATAGAGTTCGGGGCCTAAGAGGTTAGTTAGCTAGTGGTGGGTTTTGTGGGTGGTCTTGTTGTTGTGGGTTGATGGGTTCAAAGATGTTACCATCGTCCATGATGTCTGATGGTAAAGAGTTACGAACAAAAACACGAAGAAATAAGATAGACTAAAGAGAACCTAAAAATAAAATCTTACTAGAAAGGAATCTAGCAAGTAGACCTAATAAAAAGAAATTCTAACCTAGACAATAATTATTCCCCAGGCTGCGGCGCCAAAAACTTGATGCGTAGGGATTGCACCAGGCTTTACCTTTCGAGGGATCTCGAGAAGCTTACAACCCCCACCAGGCAATGTACCTGATCGTTGTAGTATAGTATAGTGACAAGTACCGGGGGATTGATCGTTCAACTTGGGAATAGTGTCGCTAGGATTAGAAAACCTAAAGACTAGGTCTAGAGATGAGGGATGCTTCTTTTTGTATTTTTCTAGTTTTTATAAAAGCAAATAAAAATCTCGGTTTTGAAGGAGTTGGGCGGAATTAGTTGCTAGTCAACTAGCCCAATTACTAAGATGCAATCAAAATAAAATACAAAAAATGAAAATAAACTAAATTAAAATAGTGGTGTGAGCAATATATGGGAGAATTGTGTTTACTTAGATTTCACTACTCCCTAGATATCTTTTACAGGTTAATTACTTGTTACAGTTGTGTGGATGACGGATTGTATTCCTTAATACCATTCATGGATGGCGTACTTACTTCCCCAATCCTATAAGCTCCTACTTCACTCCTATGTCGAGCCGGCTAAGAAGCTCCTAACATGGGATCACTAGAATTCGCTCATGCATTAAATACAACCAATAAAACCTAGTATACATCGGTTCATGTTTCTTAAGATGTTCAAGCAAGTTACACAATAGAGATCTGCCAGTTTTCTTAAGCCTAACATTGAAATCATTCATCCAATACAATTATAAACAAGCAATCAACCTATAATCAACATCTAGGTTTCATTACATCTAAGCAAACACATGATAGATCTAGCCTAGCATGTTAAAATCAAGACAAGCATAAGATATATTCAAACAACACATAGGCATATTGATTGAATTGAAAGAGGACTTATCTCAATTGAACATGAAAGGTTTCAAGAGGTGAAAACCCTTGAAAATACTGTTACAAATGAACTAGGGTTTATTAGGTTCGACCCTAGTATTCTCCACACAAGTTCCTCTCTTATGAATGAAAAATAGAAAAGTATATATAGATTTTGTTAGGTGACGGCGTCAAGAGTAAATTTCTGACGCCATCACGTGTATTTCATTTGCAGGCCGTCACCAAAATTGCTCTTGACGCCCTTCTCTTGACGCCTTCAGGTTTTCTCTGGGTCATCATGTATTTTACTCCTGACGCCATCAAAATTTCCTTCTTGACGCCGTCAGGTACTGTACCCAGCACGAAAAATTAAGTCTTTGTCGTTTTCTTCACTTTTATGCTCCAAAAAAGTCCAAAATGCTTCCTTTTCCAGAATTCACTCCCAAAGTAGCTAAAATCACAAAAGGAACGATTTAGGGCAATATTTGATCAAATAAATTTAATTCCGGGCTTAAATGACCACCTAAAAACGGTTCATTTTTTGCCTCATCAGGGATGATGTAACAACCGTGGTTTTGGCAGGTCAGTTTGACTGATAGTCTTGACCCGGTTTACGTTTGTTTGGTGTGTCTTAGGTGTTTGAAGTGATATAGATGAGTTTTAGCACTAAATCCCTTTGCGTAAATGGTTTTATTGTGATTTGGAAAGTTTTGAATTTGGGAAAGTTCATTTTGATCACCTTTGTGGTGTAGAAATGACTTGTGTAGTTTTGGTGTTTTTGCGTAACGAGTCTTCGTTCAAGTGCTTGAGCGTTAGCGGGTTACGAGGAGTTTGTTTTATGAGTTATGTTTCAAAAGAGTGTGGAATTCTATTTTTGGAAACTTTATTTTTGGAAATGATATTTTTCCGGGTTGTCGTAAAAACTGAGGTTTATTGCATAAGACGCTAGGATTAGTTACGGGTATTTATAAAATATGAAAAGTATGAGGTTTTGAGTGTAATAAATAAATTTAATAAAAAAAATAAAAAATATATATATAAATAAAAGGGGCGGCCGATTTAGGGGATAAGGGGAAAAAGGAAACCCAATTTGTGTCCAAATATGACTCTTAGGCCCAAAGATTATCCATGATTAATATAAATACAAACCAAAAAACCTTCAAACATTTTTTTTATGATTTTGGTCGTTCAAGGGAGGCCAAGGAAGAAGAAAAAATTAGGGTTTATAGTTTGGAAGCAATAATCAAGAATCAAGGTAAAATTCTTAAAATACATGTTCAATTGTTTGATTAATTATTCAAATTCATGTAATATTAAAGTATGATGGATCTAGGGTTTGTAAGTTTCTGTAAATTAATTAATTAAAACATTTTGGGATCAATTAATGATTATGTTATGATGATTGGTGAAGAGAATTGAGTGTAAAACACGTTAGTTTATGTGTTAGGGTTTGGACAGAAAACTATGGCTGTAAAGATGTGAGTGCAAGTAACAGATGGTGAAGAGTTAAGTCATGAATTTTAGGTCTAAATTGAAGTTTAATGAAAGAGCTTTCTAAAAAGTCCAGCCACGATTGATTTCAAGGTCGGGAAGTTGGTCTTTTGATTTTTCTCTGTTAAGGTGTCAAAGCTTTCAAACCGGGACAGAATTTGGGTAAAAGTTTGATAGTGAGTTGTGGTTGTAAAAGTGGTATTTTGACTAGCCCTTCTGGAATAGTTAAGTATTAGGTTATATTAGACTACCACGAAAAGTATTCGCGATAACAACTTGTGGAAGTATTTTATGGAAATCAAAACTTTTTGGTGTGCGTTCAGATCCGAATTTGAGTAGTTGACAAGTTTGAATTTCTTTTGAGTATTTGTGTGTGTTATTAGTCCATGGCCTTCTGGGATTAGCTTATATGTTTATGAGATACCATGGTGAATTTTTTTTGTAAGTTTTTGAGCTTTATTCGTCGTGATTTTATGTAGGCGAATGTACCCAAAAATTCCGCGTTTTCTGATTTTAAGAGTGCAAAGGATTTAGTGAGTATTAAGTTATGGTGGTGGTTAGTATGGTGTCTAGGAGATCCATGGTGGGTCATATGAGTCTTAGACATCCATCATATGTGTATTACATGGGTTGTAGCTTTTAGCTTGACCTTGTGTAATGTGGATTATTTTTGTGTGCTACAGATTGTGAATTGTATTTGTGGAAGCTGCGGAGTTTAAGGTGAGTTCATAGTCCTATATTTTACTTTGTTTTTAAACTTGGGATGGGAATGAAGCTTGTCTTAAATATTTGAGTTACTGTGATTATGTGTGGTCTAAAAGCTTGGACTTATAATGTTATCGTAATAATGTTATGTGGTACATGAAAGTGTGATTCCGATTAGGTTAGCCACCTAATTGATGTTGTGTGATATGTGATTCCTATTAGGTTAGCGACCTAATTGATGTTGTGTGATATGTGATTCCGATTAGGTTAGCGACCTAATTGATGTTGTGTGATTTCCAATTGGGAGGATGCTTATCCTGTTGCTCGCGCATGCGACCCAATTGATGATGTGTTTTGGAGCGGGGGTCACGTTCCGGCCCGATGGTTGCCTTTTTGTGTGATGATTGGTTTATGGATACATGTAGCTTGTATGATAACTATATTTATTTGTCCAGCTATATTTTTTGATCACAGTGAACTGGTTGCCTTGTGAGTGTATGTGTGTCTAAACCTATGAATCTCACCAACATTATGTTAACGTGTTAAGCATCATTTTCAGGTGAGCTTTCTATGGATAAGATAGAAGGAAGTGATTAGACGAGACTTTAGTTGCATTGGAAGTGGTTTATCTGTGCATTTGGAGTTTACCATGTTGTTTCCTTTCGGGTATTGTTATGACACTTTGTGTCTATACTTTGCCATTTTTATTGCATGTAGTTATTCTCTTATATAGACACCATGTGTTGTGATGATATCCATCAAGTTACACCTCGCGTTTCCGCCTTGGCGAGGTGTGACACCCGCCATTTTGATTCGACAAAAAGGGGAGAAAGAAAGCAAGAGCGTGAAGACCATTCAAGAAATGGTAAAGGCTTCACCAAATTAGAAGGCAAAGGTCAAGACGCAAGCTACACCAAAGGCGCACTTTGTCTTCGTTAAGTTTTGTAATTTTATTTGCTTTCGGTTTTTATTTGTCATCATCAAAAAGTGGGAGATTGTTGAGGCAACATGATCAAGATCTCTTTATGTTTTAATGATGACAAATAAACCATCGAAACACATAAAATACAAACGTTAGCTCAAAATCGCCGGAGCCAATGTCTGCTCCTGGTGCGTTGCCGCGCGTCAACGCGCGGGTGACGCGCCAGGAGTCTGTATGGTTCTGGGCGAATTTTGAAAGTCGGCTTTCCCCTTACCCGACAAATGTGGATCTTTCAATACAGGTATGAATATGTTATGTGCTTAATTGAGAACACTCGAAACGAGTTTTGAGACTTGAGAGATCCCACTTTTTTGAACACCCATTTACGGGAAAATACCAACTCATGTTTTCTAACTATCGTCTCTAGCCAAGGCTTTTCTAAACTTAGGGAGCTTGTATATTTCACATGACATCGTGTTGAAGCATCCTTATGCTCATATCCCGAGCTTACGCCTTCTCTAATTACGTAACGGGTTTACTCCTTTATTGGTCAAACTAAGTCAAAGGTCACTTTGCGTAAACGCATCCTTTCCCACTTGGGTTATGCTTTACATCAAAGCAAAGCACTTAACTTGTTTGAACCAAGGTATTAGTTGAGAACGTCGAGTCGTGGAAAGTCATGAGATATGAACCTATGGATTCTCTACGTTGTGTTACTTGATCTTATAAGTAACCTATGATTTTCTCAACTTATAATCTTAATTGTCTAAACCTTTTCTTCTTAATGACAATTAGATTATGTCTTAATCTTCTCTTAATCCCATTTATATATAAGACAAAACCAATCATATCTAAATTATATATTCTCTTACACAATCTCTTACACTCTTACATATTCCCGTACACACTACATCTCAACCATCAATTCCCTTACAAAACATCTCATCCCTTCATTTTTAACACATGTGGAATTGTTTGAATTCCAAAGAGGCTCCTTTGATCTCAACCATTGAATTCAAATCAAACACATCTCAACCATCCATCCAATCTCTCTTCTCTATACCACCACATGTGTTTAATCCAAGCCATTCATTTCAAACAAAAACCATCTCAACCACTGATTTTCCCTTCCCCCCCCCCCCCCCAAGAAAAGCATATTCCTTTGGAATATCCTTTCTCAACCCTAATCTAGGTTTCTTTGATCTTAGCCATTCATTTCAAACAAACACATCTCAACCCTTCATTTCCCCCACATGCCAAATTGTTTGAAAACCAATGGAGGCTCCCTTTGATATCCACCATCCAATTCAAACCATTTCATCTCAACCTTCCATCTCATTCTCCCCCCCAAGCATTGGAATATTCTTTGGCATATTATTTCTCTCTTTTCTATGTCATGTGAGGAGATATACTTCTACCCCTTCCAAATTGCCCTATCTACACCTTATACCCTTGTTAATTTTGTTTCTCTTTAAACACTTCACAAATGATTTCCAAATTGGCTATTTGAGTTGGTAAACCTTAGAATGATTAATGTTAAGGTTTAGTGTGAAGTACAATTGGGGTTTAGCAAGGTAAGGTATTTATAAGCCAACACCCAAAGCTTTAGGAAAATTTTCCCAGAGTGTCTGGCGCGTCACCCACGCGTCAACGCCTGGGCAGCGCGCCGGCCTCGGTAAAATTTTCCCAAGTTGGGTTCTTTGACTATAAATACCACCCTTGCCTCTTGTATTCCTTACCCCTTGCCATTATTCTTTCTCTCTAGATTCTTTCTCTCTAAACACTCTCAAATCTCTATCTCTATCTCTATCTCTATCTTGTGTTCTTGATTATCATACTAACATCTTTGGAAGAACACATATCTTTGCAAGGGAAGAATCACAAGAACCTAATCCATTCTTGTGATTGTGTCGAGGGTCTTCTTTCTTATACCCTTTCTATTACAATCGAGTCTCTAGGTTAGGTTAGGACTTGATTGAACAAACATTCATTCATTCTTTCAATTGTTTGTAAGGGAAGTCTTGTGTCTTGGTGACCAAGCCTAGATCATTGGGGATCTAGTTGGGGTTTGATACTTTCGGTGGGAAGTCTTGGTAGTGGTCTTGGTGACCCTTAGGTGAAGTCGAGTCGCGAGATTCTTTTGGGTGGTTTCCGAGGGCGGAATACCGTTGGGGAGTAACTCCTTCTTTGTGAGCATCGATATTAGTGAATATCTGTGGAGTGAATTGTAACGGTTTGTAGTCCACCAAAAGAATTATACTAGTGAATAGTATCGGAGTCGCGGATTCGCAACTGGACGTACGGATGGTATAAACCCCCCATCCCGAACCAGTATATATCATGGTGTCTTTCTTTACTCGCTTTATATACTATTGGTTGTGTTTGTGGTTGTTTGGATTGATTGTACAACCACTTGGTTTTCTTTTGACTTAAAGTTTTTTTAAACATCTAAAAGCCGAAGAAACTGTATTCACCCCCCCCCCCCCCCCCCCCCTCTACGGTTCTACAGATTAGATATAAGGAAATTGCATAACTAATGAACCTAATCATTTTTTTTACGTTAGCCATCCATTTGGCTTTCTGTCTTGAAACAAAGCGCGTACGTTTATTGCCTGTTCGTCGGTATTTACTAGCCATAAAGATAAAGTATAAATTTTGATTCTTGATCATTTTTACGCCCGGGCCTATGTTCTACTAAAGCACGTATATGGCCCAAATCACTCCTCAGCATCCTATGAAAATAGTCATCTACCCATAGCCTTAATATTTACTTTCTCCACCCACAAAGCCATTATCATCTGGTCAAAGTGATCGTTCTCTCAACATCTTTGAAAGGTATTTCATCCTTTTTAGTCTATTGTAATAATGGTAAGTGTTTGTTTAACTTTCAAACATGCACATTATGGAAAAAGGAATTAAGGACTTTTCTAGCAGGCTACACTCTTCCTTTTGAGTTCAAATATGCTACCTAAGAGTACTCTGACCGTCCTGGATGCCCCTAAGGGCTTTGTTGGTCTGTAAGTCAAATCTTTTACTTAACCAAATCTTAGGTTCCACTGTCTAAATTCTCTTATGAGGTGCTAAATCATTTCTAGTGTCATATTTCTTGTTTAAGTTCCTTTAGGTGTGCTAAGTTGACTACATTTGCATTCGTTTGCAAAGCTTATGAAGGAGAACCTACTATACCTTTTTAGGGTTTTTTTCAACCTTGGTCATGCTATGGACTGTTAACTATAGCTCAAAGTGGGGATGTAGATGGTCCTGAGATCTATTGCATCAATTTACACACATAGGATCCGAAAGGGTGATGTTTTTTATGTAAAGCATAAATAATGCCTGCAAACTATCCTGAGTTGTTGTCCCTTAAGAATAAGCATGAAAAAAAATCTTTTATGGTAAGTTTGGTATATACCAAAATCGAAATCAAGGAATGGTTTCACCTATGATAGAGGTGTTTGTTACAAAAAATATTGTTTGGGGAATGGAAATCATATCTAGATATTGGCTACATATTAAAATAACCAAAAAGGTAAGGATTGATAGTTGATTTTAAGGTTTGCGTTTTTTTTCTCTAACTTTTTATCACATAAAAAAATTCGCCTATATTTTTTTAAGAAAATTGATTGGAAGACCTAAAATGTGGCTAATTATGTGCCTAAATAGATTTGGCAATAAGTTATTGTTTTGTGAAGAAGCGGGTCCTCTTGCTGTCACCAATTGGATGCTAACATATAAGTTTAGGCATATAATTAGACATACCAGTTAGGCATGCCAATCAATGCTATTTTTTATATGCTCATTCTTGTCGTCTTTTGTTATAGTTTTGTTTTTTATTTTACTACCATAATTTGATGAAAATGGTAAAAGCCATGTTGTGTTTAAAAATAAGATATCACATTTACACGGTACTTTACAAACCAAATAAAAGTATTGGAATGTTACAATTTGGTCGTATCCACTCTGATTCATGAGTCATGACTGCATACCAAACGCCCCCATAAAGACCCAATTCATCGTCATGCGAGCCATATTCTATGCAAGCAACAAGAGAACGTTTTAATAGTGCTTCAATTATATTCACGTAATACAAAATTTAAATGGTTAGATGCAACAACTAACATATATGCCATCATGCTTTATTCCTTAACATTGTTGCTATACTTTGTTTCCCAAAAACAATTAAATTAATGAACGTGTAGCATTTGTTTCCCAAAAACAATTAAAGTAATAAACGTGTAGCATTAGTTTCCTGAGATATCTGGTTAAAAGAATTTTGGGATGTTTGGGATTGCGCACGTTCTAAAATAATCCATCATGCGTTTTAAATTATTTCAATTAGTTTGTATCAAAAAGTGTTAGGCCAGTGGCATCCGTGCGGCAAATTAGAATCGGCAAGCTCCATTGCCACTTGGCCGGCATGACCAAATCGGTGCTTCAATCGGGAGATCTCCCTGATTCGGTGTGATGTTTTTCAAGAAAAAAGAAACCGTTTGGAATTGAATACATGTTGAGGCATGGTTAGGATCAAGATTGAGACTTAAAATCCATGTCGAGGCATGGTTAGGCATGAAATGTGTTGTGACCATCTTATTGGTTGATTTTAATTAATGTTGAGGCAATGTGTGGTAAGGTTGCCACTACCCTTACAGGTTTAGTTTGTCACAATTTTGATATTATTATATCTTTAAAAATAAAAGATTATTATATAGCTTTGCTTGTAAAATAACTTAATTGAAGGTATTATAAAATAAGCGTTTTTTATTAGCATTTGCATAAATCATGGTTGTCAGGATCCCGATCCTGATCTTAGGATCTTACGATTTTACGATACTGCAAAGCAAAAACGATCCAGATCTTACATAGGATCTTTAAAAGCTTAAGATCTTATAGGATCCCGATCTTGACCATAGGATCTTAAGATCTAATCCGATCCGATCCTACTTTTCTCGAATAACAAACTAAAAAACTACAAATTTCTGAAGTATTTTTTGTAGAATTTAAAAAACAACATGTTAATCTTATTAAACATTTCATAATCATAATTTAGAACAACATTTCGATGAAACATTCATATAATTGTGTGTTTGTGATATATAATAATTTGTAAATTTGTATAATATTACAAAAACTATTAAGAAAATAACATTCTAGTAGGATCTTAAGATCCCGATCCGATCTTACGATCACGATCTTGCAAAGACGAAAACGATCCTGGGTAGGATCCCGATCTTGAAAACCTTGGCATAAATATCCCTTTAAAGATGTAAAAATTGTATATATATTATTTGTATGCATAAAAAATCATTGTATCATATGTATAAAAAAACTTATACCAAATATATATATATATATATATATATATATATATATATATATATATATATAGTTATTCACCTTTTAAGATATATCAAGCATCTGACATGAATGATTATCAAATAATAGTTTCTACATAAACTAATAGTTTTTCTCAAGGTTGTCAGGATCGCGATTCTGATCGTAGGATCGTACGATCCTACATATAAAAAACGAGCAGGATCGTAGTAGGATCTTAATTCTATCAGGATCGGTATAGGATCGTAGGATCGCACGTAGGATCGTAGGATCGTAAACGATCCGATCCTACTACAAGCCCATGTTTTTATCTTGAGGGGAGCAAGATCGTTGTAGGATCGTAGGATCGCACACAGGATCGTAGGATCGTGAACGATCTGATCTTACTAGAAGCTCATGTTTCTTATTGTTTTTTCTTTTATCATTCATTTAAATTCAATTATCATATAAAATATTCTATAAAAGTATAAAACTACAACTCTTATATAATAATATATATATTTTCATAGAATCTTACGATCCCGATCCGATCCTACAATCCCGATCTTGTGAAACCGAAAACGATCCTAGGTAGGATCCCGATCCTGACAACCTTGGTTTTCTAAATAGACTAATAGTGTTTATTTGACTATTGTTTGGTCTTCAGTTTTTAATTTTTTATTGTAGTTTTATCTTAAGTTTGTATATACAATAGTATGGTAAGATCAACTTGAAGCATTCAATAGTAGTTTTGTTATTATTATGAAAAGAAGTATGTTTAAATAAGCGATTGATTTTTTTTATATCATGCGAATAAATGATATGTTAGATGTATGAATAGATTATAGTCATGTTATAAGAATAAAATAAAGTGTAGAAACGATACAAAATGCATAAAATATCCAGATTTTGATTATATGATTTTAAGATTAAATTTAATCCAAGTTTACTTATTTCGAATCGCAAACTTAAAAAACAATTAAGTTATGGATTATTTCTTATAGAATTTAAAAATAACATGTTAATCTTCTTAAGTATTTTATATTTATAATTTAGGACAATATTTCTATTAAATATTCATATAATTTTGTGTTATGAAATATAATAATATGTAGATTTTAATACTGTTACAATAACTATTAAAAAAATGACACTATAGTAAGATCTTACGATACCAATCCGATATTACAGTTTTGATTTTGAAAAAACAAACCGATCCTGAGTACCATCACGATCTTGAAACCTTGCATTTAATAAAAATTTAATAACAACAAATCCTTTTTAAATTAAAACTTATAAAAAAATAGGATGAAAGATATTAAAATTATGGAATATAAAATGTATAAACTAAGGTAACTTTTATTTTGTTACATCACATTTTGTATAATTAAGGCTGGTCATCGGATAAAAAACCAGATCGGATCAAGAAAAATTGGACCGGACCGAGACCGAATCTGGCAAAAAACCTAGACTGAGACCAGACCGAATGTGGTCGGTCTGGTCTCGGTCCGGTTCGGTTAAGTCCGGTCTCAGTCAAAATAGGCTAAATGTCCGGTTTTTAAGCCGGACCAGACCGAGACCGAAATTATGAAAAACCCTAGACCGAGACCAGACCGAATGTGGTCGGTCCGGTCCGGTCTGATTGGTTTTGTCGGTCGATCCGGTCCATTTGCTCACCCTATGTATAATACATTTTTTGGCAATTTTAATAAACAAAAGGAGTTTGAATACTTCAGTTTCCTAATCATATCATAAATCCACTTTTTTCTCAGCTCCTTTGTAACCATAGTGCCAATTAGTGTTGGATAATGGTTATGAACCAAATAAATATCCAACACATATCCAATCTCAATTTGTTAAACAGATGAAGTAAGAACAAATTCATTTTCTATCTTCGAAGACTCCAATCCTCTTAGATCTGCACTGTTGGAACTCGAAAATAGTATGCAATAACATCGTTGTATTGACTAAGGTGTTGGGTTACTAAAAATTTATGGATTCCAAAATGATATGTTTTATCATAAGATTTTAAGATCTACTCGGAACTTATCTTACTTTTTCTTGAACCGCAAACAAAAAAAAAACTACAAATTTATAGATTATGTTTTATAGAATATAAAAATACATTAATCTTTTTAAAAATTCCATAATTATAATTTAGAACCAATATTTTCATGAAATATATATAATGTTATGTTTATAATATAAAATAATTTGTATATTTGAATATTTTTAGAATGACTATTAGGAAAATAACATTATATTAGGATATTGGGATAGTGATCACATCTTACTATTTCAATCTTGGAAAAAATGAAAACGATCGTTCTATTGTGGACTTGTGGTAGACTCTGATTTGAATGTACATTTCATTACTCGAGTATATATGAGCCTGAATGGTACAATATCATTGTTTCTTGTTCTCATTTTATATAAGAGATATTAATAAGCCGTAGAAAATATATGCAATAAAACTTTTAATTTGGTTTGTAAATTATGAAGACATCTTTGTGAAATATTCTCTAGTGATTTCATAAATTTTTCAGAAGTGGGTACCAACTGAGCCAAAGCAATTTGATACACTAACACATCAATAATAGAATAAACATAGGATCTAATTAACACAGTACTTAAGTTGAGTTAACGTGTTATTAGTCTTAACTACATTATAATGCATTTAGGCAATTTCTAAAAAGGAAGTCTTAAAAAATTAAGACAAAAAACATTTCTTTAATTAGAAGGATTTCAAACTAACACATACTTATGAATAGGAGTTACATTACATTATGAATTTTAATCTCATTAATTATACGAGCCACTAATATTTATAAACCTCATTAACTTGCAATAGCTCATTTAATCAATGTGATATAACAACCCAATTAAAAAAAAAAAAAAAAAAAAAAAAAAAAAAAAAAAAAAAAAAAAAAACTCTGCAATATGATTTAAAAAAAGAAACGTCTATCCTATAATTACCTTTTAATGCATATTTCATATACATAAAGCCTAAAAACTAACCGACAAACTAACAAAGTTTAATCTCAGCCTCTAAACACACATTACACTATAGTAATAATTTAAATGTTCTACTTTTAAAAAACATATATCTACTACGTTTTAAAGTATTCAGGACAATGCTAAATAAGGAAAGGTTTAAAATGAAAAATATTTGCTCGCCACAAATATAGTCACCTAATACCCGCCGCCGCATTGCGCGGGTACCCTTCTAGTATATTGAAATGTAAATATGTACAGTAATACTTAACCACCAAGCGATGCTTTCGAAATAGGCGGTCCTATGAAGGGGCAGGGGAGTGTCCCCCATCCCCAAAAAAAATAAAAAATAAAAAAAATAAATTACGACACCTAGAGTAAATATTATAGGCTTTAGAGGTAATTTAGTTGAGGTTACAAACAAATCTCCGATTCGGCCCCCTCAAAATAAATTCAACCCCCAAAAACAAATGTTCTAGTTCCGCCATTAACTATTATATAAGAAAATAATGCATGTAATTTTAATTGACACACTTGGCAAAGGTAGAATAGTTTGAACCAAGACTCAAGATCGTTTTTGTTTTTATAAAATCAAAATCGTAAGATTGAATTGAGATCCTAAAATACTACTTACTACTATAATGTTATATTTTTAATAATATTATTTAAATCTATAAATTATTATATATTATAAACATAAAATGAAATTTTAAGAAGATTAACATGATATATATGCAAATTTCCCGTTAATTTATACATCAAGCATCTAACTTGAATGATTATCAAAACATAGTTTCTACATAAACTAATAGTTTCTAAATAGAATAATAGTGTTTATTTGACTATATTGTTTGTCTTCGATTTTTATTGTAGTTTTATATTATAAACATAAAATGAAATTTTTAAGAAGATTAACATGATATATATGCAAATTTCCCTTTAATTTATACATCAAGCATCTGACTTGAATGATTATCAAATAATAGTTTCTACATAAACTAATAGTTCCTAAATAGAATAATAGTGTTTATTTTACTATATTGTTTGGTCTTCAGTTTTTATTGTAGTTTTATCCAATGTTTTAAAACCTGGATTTACTCGGCTCGTTCAACCGAGAACCAGCTCGGAGACCGAGCCGGATATGACCGGGTTTTTGTATGTTTGAGAACTGGATTGAACCGCCAGTTTTTCGTTGACCCCGAGTTGACCCGGTTTGATAAACCTGGCCTGGTCAAGATTTTTTATCAAAAAATTTAACAAAAACATTTTTTCCATCAATTTTTCTAAGTTTAATTGACGAGTTTAAGTGGTGAAAACTAATGTTAGTTAAAATTTTATAAAATGGTCGATTAAAGTTATAACTATATTAGAACTACCGACTAATATAGTTTTAGTATAGATTCTTATAACTTATAATCAAAGTTGGTTGTTGTTACAAATCTTTGCTATATTATTATAGATGTAGAACTTAAAAGCAAATATTATCGATAGATTATCAATCCTTTTCATCGGTTTAATCCAATGTAGGAATAAAGTTGGATAAATCATGAGATTGTGCAACATTACATATTAAATATAGAATAAAAGTATACATTAGTATAGAACCGGTTCAATTTGGTGGTTCAACAGGTTGAACTGGTGACTCGATGAACCGACAACAAAACCGGGTCGATAAAAAAACAAGTTTTAAAACATTGGTTTTATCTTTTAAGTTTGTAATATCCAATCGTATGGTAAGATCAATTTTGAAGCATTCAATTTGTCTGTCCATTCCATTTCCTACTAAACATATTTTATCATAAAATATAGCAAGCCATTTTTTTGCCAAGCAAAAAAAATACAATATCAATGAATTACATCTGAATGGTTCCTAGCTAAAAATAATTTACTATCTAACACCTGGTCTTCCCCAAGCAGATAACATAAATTTAAGTATGCCTAGCAATATGGTTTATATCATGTTCCACAAGTCATTTTCAATTAAATAGATATTTCATTCGTGATAACTGATAACTGATAAGTTTCATTGATGGAAAACGAAACGATGTGTATCTTTACTTCTGTTGGCGGGTGTTGACTTTAAATTTGATTTGCACATTAAAATTTACATTTGATGTGTACATAAAAGGAGAAAACTTATTAACCGCAAAATCATATATATAATAAAAGAATTATATCATTTCGGAGTGATTTTATAAAACCCTTTCATTGAAAAAAAAAATGGACCCAATAGAAAAGCTCGATTTTGAAATGATTGGCCAATAAAAAGTCAAAATTGAATTAATTTTGGTCAAATTTTAATAAATTTGATGGAGAATTTGATTGAGAAAAAAACATATAAAAATATAAGTGTCATATTTATGAAAACAAAAACTTAAAAAAAAATGAGGTAATTAATAAAACATTAGTGGTTGAATTTTAAATATATTATATAGAGTTAAGTGTAAAATTATAAATCTTCATATTTTTTGATAACTTTAGATAATAAACAAATAACCCCTTACACTTTATACCCCCTACACTTTATAATATGAATTTTGTTTACAATTACATGAGTATTAATATTGGTTTGAGACATCCATCAATTAAACTTACAAAATTTTATAAATGTACGAATTAGTTTTAATATACGTTAAATACTTTTAAAATAAATATTAGTTTTAAACTTTCATCTATTAAAATATCTTTCTACTATATACGTTAAATATAAATAAGAACTCATTTTATCCTATTTAAAAGTTTCATCTATACGTACACGGGTTTTGAATATTAAAATATAAAATACAGTTAAATTATTGTTAACGGTAATATAAATATCAAATGGCATGTACGAGTTACTGTGATATGAAAATAAATATACGCGATTGTACTTATAACGACTCATGTAATTATTATTTAAAGTTTATATACGGATATCCGGAAAAACATTTCTAAAAAACTTTACGGGGTATATTTTAATTTCATCAACGCTCATTATATGCTACTAAACTCGCACATTTTGTACAACATAATATCAATAGTTAAAGTTAAACAACAACATCAACCTCAACATTAACATCTATGTCAACTAAATAAAGTTAAATCTTTCATCCAATAAAATTTTTACAAAATATTAATTGATATTAATACATAATGAAAAACTCATGCATACTTATTAGTTGTACTTATATGACAATTTTCACGGTTAAATTCTTATATGTCTATATAGTAAACAAAATTTTTAAAATAAATTTGATTTATGTGTAAACCCATGTGATCAAATAACCTTTGACCCAATAACATTATAAGGAGACACACTCAAGAATCCAATACAAGGTCGATACCACAGTTATATTTACAATTCCGGCTAACTATTTTTCTTACTTTCGCACATGTTGATGCTCTAACTTTTTAAAATATACATAAAATTTTCTGTTTTTAAACGATAATGCTATATAATTAAATTTTTCTGAAAAAACCCCGTGCAACATCAACAAAAAAATATAAAAATTAAATTAATAAATTGAACCAATAGCAGGGCTCGATTTTGCCACGTAGGCGAAATCGAGCAACGTGATTGGTTAATAAAAAGTCAAAATTAAATTAATTTTGGTCAAACTTAATAAATTTGGTGGAGAAATTTGGTTAAGAAAAAATGCATAAAAATATAGGTGTTAGATTTATGAAAACAAAAACTTAAAAAAAGATAGAAGTAATTAATGAAACTTTAGTGATTAAAGTTTAAATAATTTATATAGAGTAAAGTGTAAAATTACAAGTTTTCATGTTTTTAATAACTTTATAAAAAACACAAATAACCCCTTACACTTTATACCCCCTATACTTTATAATATTAATTTTGTTTAAAATTACATGAGTATTAGTATTAGATTTTAGACTTTCATCCATTAAAATTACAAAATTTGGTAAATATGCAAATTAGTTTTAATATACGTTAAATATTTTTTAAACTAATGTCAGTTTTAAACTTTCATCCATAAGAATATTTTTTTAAATAAGGACTCATGTTACTATTTAAAAGTTTAATTTATGCGTACACGAGTTTGAAATACGGCTAAATTATTAGTAACGGGAATATAAATATAAAATGGTAAGTACAATACTGTGATATGAAAATAAATATACGTGATTCTACTTATAACAACGACTCATGAAATTGTTATTTAAAATTTGTATATGGATATCCATAAAAACATTTTAAAAACGTTACAGAGCATATTTTAACTTCATCAACGCTCATTATATGCTACTAAATTCACACATTTTGTACAACATGATATAAATAGTTAAAGTTAAAAAACAAAATCAACATCAACCTCAACATGTCTATCAGTTAAAAACGTTATACAAAGCTAATTATTAAAAAAAACAAAAAAATAAACACATGGGTTAGATAGTAATTGTTAAATATAGAAGGTGTTTTTCTTAAATTATATATAAAAAAATTGCACGCATCACAATCTTTATTTGATAACAATCACCTCCTAAACAAAACGTAGGTGATAACCTAACTTTATTAATTGACGTGTTGTTTTATCACAAAAAAAAAAAAAAAAAAAAAAAAAAAAAAAAAAAAAACGTAATAGTTGGCCGTTGTAAATGAATTAAAAGTATGTACATGAGAATTATTCAGCAAGAATATATAGTTTTAATCAGGTTATTACGTTACTATACTGCGATAATTTTATTGAGTTGGTAATCACGGATGTGAGATACAACCATTATTCTATACTTATGATTTATGTGTAAACCTCTTTTTGCTTCTGAACAGAATCCGAAAGAGACCTCAACAGAACTTTGACTTATGCCTTATCTAGCTGATAGTAGTTAGTAACCTTTTTTATGGTTTAACTTTTTGTTATATACGCCAACTTTTAGTAACTCTTTTTTATGTTTTACTGAAAACTTCTACACTTAATATTTGTGTTTTTACTATAAACACACTAAGCTATAATAAAATTAGTTGTGAGTTCAGGGGTTTTTCAGTAAGCTTCTAAAAAAAGCTTATAGTTTTATCATACACTTATTGTGTTATGGTAATTGAATAAGCCAATAAGCACCTTTAATAAGCATAACCAAACACCCCTTTAGTTATAATATGAAGTTTTATTATTTGACGTTATGACTAACTTTGTTGTTATCCTCACTATAATGCAACATGTTAGTAGTTTTGCAGTTTTATTATCTTATCGCATACACTAATGTGTAATGCAATTTGTTGTGTGCATTTTTTAGAGGAATGTTAAGTATCAACACATGATTGTCGTGGAGGGATTTTCTACGCCTGCTCAAGGTATGAATGTATAATTTAGTCGAGTTGCTGATTTAAATAATATATGAATGTATTTTAATGTACCAAAGATGTGTTTTAGTGCCTATATGGGGATTTTATGGTAGGAATTCTTTTCAGAGTGTAATTTGTCTTTGAATGAATTAATGAAACTTAGCAGGTGTTTACTGTCATTGATAACACTATGGGTGTCAACCAACGGTCTAAAATATGGGTATCTTTTACCTTGATGATTTAGGATGAAGAAAGTTGCATTTAAGTGAAAGATCGGTAACTATTCAAACAATCCTAAAAGACTTGCGAATACACTCTTTGTCATTTTTTTCATGCATTTATAATTTACTTATACAAGTAATAATAATTTTCTTATATAGTTCGGGCTTAGAGAAAAATTATTCTTATACATTATACATAAACGTAAGATTAAATTTGAGTTTTACCCATTACATCTTTTTTCGTTTCTCTTTATATAATAAAGAAGCTATAGTGTAAACATCTATGTTAATTTGGTAATTTTATGATCAAGCATGAGAAGTAAATAACACAAACTTATGAAAATACAACTTTCCAAACAAAAAGACACATTAATAAAAATAGATTGTTATTCATAATTAAGGAAATGAATCAATCTTTAAAGCTATCTAAATGTGTTACATATTTTAACGAAAATATAAGTAAAAGAAATACCACAATTACAAAACACATCGTAAATTGATAGCACTGATTTGCAAAACTAAAAGTATATATCACTAACATCTCATGCAAGTCAAGTATCATCACGTGATTTTGCTTGAATAACAAAATATATTTTTTAATCCAAAAGCATTCTCCTAAAATAATAGATTGGTTATAACATATACATATGATTTTTTATTTTTAGTCCACCAAGTAAAACCATTTGAAACATGTTAATTGATTCATTTCTTAATCGATAATAATACATAATTAAAACGAAATTTTTAAAAAACCCTGTGCGTGGTTTTTAAAGTTCAATATACACAATGAACTGTATTTTGTGGTATCATAGTGTATGCTTTGTGTATGGTTTTTAAAGTTGGATCGGACATTAAACCGATTTTTTTCGACTGGTTTTTCGGTGAACTGCTTGAGTCGGGGCAGAGCAGTCAGCCGGTCTGATTCTCGGTTTAACTAGCTGGTTCGGTCTAGTTTAAAAACACTGGCTTTGAGGAAAAAAAAAAACACTCATGGTGAAACTGAAACCACCATCTTAATTACATTGCTCACAGTAGAGGTGGCAAAACCGGCACGGGCCACGGTTCAAACGAGCTACGGGCTAAATGTGTATGAGCCAAATGGGCGCATGTTATACAAATCGTTTTAGAAAAGAAAAGACCCAAAACAACGAAATAAATTTCTCAAACGTAATACCTCATTTATATTTAAAAAAATTAAATATATTATATCTATAAGTTTTTCTTTAAAAACAATTGTAATATTCTCCAATTGAGAGAAAATATTTGTCCGTTTGTGCCTATTTAACTTTTAAATAATCAATATATACCTATTAAAAAAAATGTTCTCAAATTAGCCCATTTTTTTAAGTTTAGGCACAAATGACCACCTCTACTCACAAGTCAATGACCATTCGACCCATATGGTTTGGATGGATTTGAAATCCTTGAAGAGCAACGGATGTGTTCATCTTTGCCTTGCGCCATTCCTATGTGGCAAGGGGAAATGACATGCTATTTGCATGTTACCACACCACCACCACCACCTTGAGCCATTTCAAATGTGAGTATACTCGCATTGCGCCAATTTCACTTTCCTTTTTATTTTATTTTTTGTGCGTTTTAATTGGGTATGTTGGGGCCTAAAGAGTGTGAAACGACATGCAAACGGCATGTGAAACGAGGGAGAGGTATTTTTGGTGTGTGAATGTGAAATGTGAAATGCTCATGTGATGCTGATTTGGCAAAACGGCTTGGGTTTTGGCATGTGATCCCAACCCCACACGTGTAAAGAAGAGTTGGTTTTGTGGTGCACATTCTCTCTATGTGTGTCGTGTGAGAGGGGAGGGGGTATTATAGGTATGTTTGTGTGAAACTGAAGTATTTTGGTATGTCTGATTTGGTGGTCACCACTATGTAGTGGTTGTTTGATTATGAGTTTGATTGTGTGCCGAATGAAAATGTGGCGGTGACATGCAGGTAATGGGTCTGGTGACCATGCGAGATAGCTAAATGACGACTTTCAGACGGCTAAAGTTTCGGCCTTGAGCGAATTGAAAGCTGACCACCACAACCATATCTCAACAGAACATAAGAGAATCGATCTAGTGGAATCGCAAGCAATACCACCCATCGCATGGTGTGGTTAAAAAAGGAAAAAGATGCATCACAACTGTGCTTTACGCAATTATTGGTGCAGGGATTCGCCTAACTTAAACTCTCTTGAGATACATCATGACAAACCAATACAGACGAGTGGGTGATGGTGTAGGAAACACTCAAAATTTACATCCATTGAATTGAATGAATTCATCGTATGAGATGGACAAGGTTGGCACATTAAAAACTTGATTCATCCGAGTCTTTCATATTTGCCATGTCATCTTTGCCAGGAATATGTAGTTTGATACATCATGACTTTGAGTGCACCCTCTTGGTGAAAGGTTTTCGTGACTGTCTAGATACATAATATAGACACGAATTCCTTGCACGGCATCAAATAATAACAAACATTCAGAAACAGGACAATGCATAAAAAGTTATACAAAGTTACAAGATAGTTAAAGGAAATCCAACACGCATGAATTGCTATACTATGCAAGTATACCCACCCAAGTTTACAAGCCAAACCTTAGATTGTCTCAATTAGTTAAAACATCACATGATATGATGCAATATTAGTTCCAAACGAAAGCAAAACCTTTCACATATTGTTTCATTCAACCAATGTTACGTGTGACCAAGCACACGCAAGACCTTTCTTCAAATACCCATTAGCGATAGAATAGCGTTTCTGTTCCTAGGTTCGTCAGCAGTTCTTGTAGATGTGCTGTGTGCACACGAAATAAGTTAGACGCACAATTAAGTTAGACACACAATTACACATGCAATCGGAAATATAGTAAAAAGTTCCAATCAGCTATACAAATCAAAGGTAAAAAGTTCCAAATAAGCTACTAGTTATAACTTAATAGATACTTGAGATACAACAATATACTAACCTATACATGATAGAAACATATCTACGCCTTAGCTAAACCATTGAGATTCTACATGTCTAAAACAGTTGATCAATTAGCGTTATCAAGTGATCCAGAACCAATAGACATACCCAATCTGGTTCCTAGGAATACAACATAAATCGTCATAAGTCCTATCCCAAATGACTTGCTTGGCTGCATTCCATTTCTAGGCAACATTACTAACGACCAAAGCAACCCGACTACTAGAAAGCCAATGTTACAGAAAAGGCCGACATCACCGGACATTGTGTAAGATTCGGGTCTGTTTGACCACGATCCAATTAGCATACAAATCCCCAAACCAGCAAGTGTGTTGAACATAGGACCCGCATAGCACCCAGACATGGCTATCTGCACACCTTCACCTCCACCATTGACTGCCAATGCAACATTTGACATCAAGTCACCCATTGAGTTACCCCATGCTAATACGGTTAATCCAAGAATCGACGGATTGATTCCAAATATCAGTCCAAACGCCACTAAAAGTGCAACTAACTCGTTAGCTATTATGTAAAACCAAATAATACTCATAAAGAACCCTCCAAGAACCCATGGTAGCAACCACTTTTGGGGTGGTTGGTCCCATCTAGTGCATATAAATGCAACCCCACCAAGCATACAACCGAGAAGCGCACAGGATAAGTAGATTAGCCATATGCTTAACAGATTTTCGTCATGTTCAGTGTTCCAAAGTAACCCTAGAAGTAAAGGCGCAAATGTCACACTGGCAACAGCATAACCTTTTGACCATCTTTCCTCCTCGATTATCGGAATTGTTAATCTTCTTGGTAGTGTTAATGGTAATTCTAACCACCATAACAATTTAGAACATGAAAAGGATGAGTCTTTCTTTTCAGTAACCGTCACCTCATCTTTCCATCCCCATTGATGTGTTCCATCTTCTGAACCATGTCCATGAACCTCTGAATATATCGCAACGTTTGAGACCCACATCCAATGAGGAACCTTGGATTCAATCAAATGCGGAACATCATCAGAATCACTAAACGACGCGTTTCTAGATTCAAGATCAGTAATTTCGGGACCATCTATTTGAGTAACAGATAACAACGGGACACACGTATCCACTTTCAAATCACCATCTTTTCGTCTCAACAACTCATTAGCAGCAACTAAGGTAGCGTAAACAACATATATAAAAACAAACGCAATCGCCCCAACAACACTAACCTCACCAACAAACAAAATAACACCAAGCGACAAAACAGCAAACAAAAGCACACAAACATCTCTTACAAAACACTTCTTATCAATACTCACAACCTGATCAGCCACACAAATCGAAATAGTCCCAACAACAACACACGTCACGAAAATCGCTCCACCAAGAATACTATTTAACCCAACATCACCATTATCAGCACCCACAAAAGCCGCAATACTAGCAAATACATCAGGAGCACCATTACCTAATGGCAACAAAGTCACTCCTGCTAAAGTAGCAGGCAACTTTAACAAATTCGACAACTTTTCGAGCGAACAACAGAAATAATCAGCAGCAGTATTACCCAAAAGATAAAACAATGCAGCTAACCAAACAGTTAACACAACATAACCAATACTACTATAATCACCACAAGTACAGTAAAAAAAATTCAAATAGTTTAAAAAACCATCAGAACTACATTGAGGAAAAGCTTTTAAAAACTCACATTGACTATCATACCCTTCATGTTGATTTAAACCAGTACAATCAGGTGGTGTTTTTATACTTCTAAACCCAACTTGATTCCCATCACTTTGATTCCAATTATGACTCAAATAACTAAAACCAAACACAACAAACACAAGTGTAAAAATCCCATGTAAAAACCCACGAAAATTCAACTGATGACCCATAAATTTATGATTTTTTTTTTCACACTTTGATTAAAACACTAAAAAGCAATGATTTTTAACAAAAACTAAGGAAAATTTAGATATGGGTATTGTTAAGAAGACCATAAAGACTCATAAAGTACAATATTTTTGGAAAATAATGGTGAAATTAGAGATTTTATAAAATTTAACTGATGACCCATAAATTTATAAAAATACTAAAAAGCACTAACTTTTAACAAAAACTAGAAAATTTTGAGATATGGGTATTGTCAAGAACACCATCAAGATTCATAAAGTACAATTTTTTTGGAAAATAATGGTGAAATGAGAGATTTTATAATAAGATTATGAGAATAGGTTTCTTGTGAAGAAGATTGTGATGTGTGGAGAGATTGGCTTGTGTTTTGGTTTTTGTGATGTATGTAGAGATGGCTTGTGTTTTGGTTTTTGTGGTTTGGTGATGGAAGATGGCTTCACTTTTTATGGGAAGGTGTCATCTGTGATATGAATTATGAACTATGGTACTATTTGTGTGTCATTTTCAGCATTAAAAATGTGCTCAAGGGTATTGCTGGTATATCATTTAAAAATTAAATACAGTATCTTCCATCACAATAACACAATTACTTCAACATACCCTTGTCATACATACGGAGTAACACAACCTCCTCTTTATTTGATTTCCACCACTTTTAATTTTTTTTAATTTTCAAATAAAATAAAATTCATTTATTAAAATAAAAATACAATACAACATATTAAAAACTATACGAAACATAAAATAACAAGACGAAAAAAACGGTACGAAAAAAAAATACAACACATTAAAAAACATACGAAACTTCAACATTTAAGCCCAACACACAATCCAGTCCAAATCAACAAATGATATACCCCAATGGCCTGATCCAATATCCAATTCATACACTTAAGATGTAACCTGTTAACTTGTATCATATAATATTTTGCCTAATCTTATTTCATTTTCTAACCTTAAAATGCACACCTGATAAACATCCGCTTCTATCACCAAAATGCTCTCACCTTACCTTTCTTCTCTCCCTCATCCAGTCGATCTCATAAAACTCATCTCATCTCATATTCATCATCAAAATGAACCACCATCTCTACAGAACCAACACGTACCTTAACCTATGTCTTTATTTGTTGCTCAATCTGAATAAAGAAATCTCTACAGAACCAACACGTACCTTAACCTATGTCTTTATTTGCAGCTCAATCTGAATCATTAAAGCCTAGTTAAAAATAAATAAATTAAAAAAAGCAGTTATTATTTTTACAAAATATAGCCGTTTATATGAATTTGGGCCCACACCAACGGATCTTTTGCAGGGAGTTTAGCTCGTCGTGCAGACGACGAATGCTTCTTTGGCGAGGGACGACGAGGTTGATTGGTGTACTGGCGAGGCATGACGAAGCCTCCACGTAGGCGTGGTGAGCCTTGCTCGTCACCATACCTAAAGCTCTTAGTGGTATATCTTTATCTTATCTTATCTTTTTCAAAGTGAGAAGAACATTTCTTGAAAGCTTAAAGACTTAAAAAGTGAGTAAAGTGGTTTGATAAAAATAAGTTTTTAATATTAGCAACTCACTAAGTGCTGTTTAAGCATTTCATATATCTTTTATATAATACAACAAAACCTCTATTGGGAATTTTTCATATCAAAAAAATGCATACATACCTTATTTAGTAATAATTTTATTTAAAAAAAAAGTTATTTTCTTATTAGGTAAGATTTTATATTTATCCATAACACAAGTAGAAGATAAATACAAAAAATATAGATAAGATCCAATTAATAATAGGATTAAAATTTTTAAATAATTATCTTTAATAATAAAAAAACTATAATTAAATATAATAAATCAAACAAAACAAAGATTAAATTATTTGTTTTTTAATAAATAAAAATATATGATTCAA